>VWZV01003698.1:666595-706318 GCA_013397155.1 Irena cyanogastra
GCGGGGGGCGGGGCGGCGGCGGGGCCCGGAGAGCGGCGGTGGCCGCTCGGCGCTGCGCTGCTGCCTGCGAGGGGCGCGGGCCCCGCCGTCCCCGCAGCCGCCCCCGCTGTCCCGGGGGGACTGTCGCCGCCGCCCCGCGGTGAGGAGCAGGGCGTCGCCGCCCCCCGCCCCTACGGCCACGCCGCCGCGCCGCCCGGGCGCGGAAGCCGGAGCTCAGCGGGGAGCCGAGCTGAGCCGAGCTCGCGTGTCTCGGCTCCTTTTGCCCCGTTCCAGCCGGCGCATGGGGCTACCCTCCGCTGCCGCGGCGGCGTGCGCGGCTCTGCCCCCTCCCAGAGGCTGCGGGATGCTTGTTTTGTTTTGTTGTTTCGTGGTTTTTTTCTTTCTTTTTCCAGAAATGGCTTCATCACCTGTATGAGGAACAGTCAGAAGATGCTGGCTTTCTCCATAACCTCCTAGGTGACAAGAAGCAGTCCGCAGTGGTCGGGCAGCTCCCCCCAAATTCTCAGCAGTGGTGCAGCGATGGCCCGGCGCCGTCCCGGGCATCCCGGTGCAGGGGCGTGCTGAGCCACACCTCACCTGTCCTTCGCTGCTGCTCCTCTCTCTGTTTTTTTACTGCCACTTGCACCGCACGAGGCTGCTGTACAGGACGAGCGAACAGGAGAAATACCCCTTAACATCAGCTTCGCTGTTTACGCTACTTTATTGGTGCAAACAACGCTGGGAGGAGCGCTGCTGAGAAAAGTCCAAAGCCACTGCTCTCCCCCGAAAGGCAGTGTCAGCACACCTGCTATAGTAACAGCAACTTGAGTGAAGAGAGGTGTACATTGGTCACAAATATTTGAGTTTAAATAGCTGATTTCGATAACTGCTTAATTATCGTGCTCTCTCAAAATCTATCCACGGAGTTTTGGAAGGGTCTGTGATCTGACACATGAGGGATAGCAATTGTTTGGCAAGGCATGATGCTTCATGGAATGTAAAGATCCTTCTGAACAATGACCCTAATTCTAAAATTGCCTCATTTGTGAAGAAGTGCTGGTGGATGTACAAAGACAGTGATTCTGCTACCTGAAATAGTGCAAAAATACATGAATCATAAGGAACACTAGTGTTTCTGTCTCAAGGAAGTTTTGTTTGTGGCTTGAGAGGTTTCTTTTAAAATGGAAAACTGTAAAAATCACTAGTATTTATGTGGTCTAGTGTGCAGAAGCTGATAGCTTTGCACATACAGAACTTTAAGGTTTCTTCTATGAAAACCAGACCTGAAAGGAAAGCAAAGTAATCCTTTTATTTCTTGCTCTTATCTAGAGCTGAACCTTCAGTAAAAGGCAAGTGAGGAGAATCTGATTACACGACACACTCGTGTAAGGGTTTTCCTTTATGTCTGTCAGTTATATGCTCAGGCCTGTACAGGTTTGCATATTCCAGGGGGTTTCTTCTGCAATCCTTAATGACAGAAATACAAAAGAATTTACTCATCAGTTGCAGACAGTAGCATTTCTTACGGAAGCAATATACGTTTCTTCTCTTGTTCCTGCTGTGCCACACCTCTTCTGATGCTTCACAAACATGCCTTCTTCTGCAAACCTCATTGAAGTTCAAATCTGTTTTAGATTACACTCGACTAGACAGGTGCAGTCACTGAGATCACTTGGATAACACAAAACATCTTTGATTTCTTGCACATAAGCTTTGCACACAGAACATTTGGGTCACAACAGCCCAGTATGTAGCTGCAGAGGAAGTTTCAAAACCCTGTTTAGTAATTCTGGTGTTTTGCAAACGAGGGTATACTTTGGGAAAAGACACACAGATTGGTTGCCATATTGCAAAGCAAGAGTAAAACTAGGATTTCTACTAGATATGTGTTTTCAAATACTTCAGTTTTTAGGATACCCATTGTAGCCACTTACTTGGAAACCAGCAGAAATGTTTGTAAGAAGCCTTTTGGTTCAACTCCTTTTCCATGTAAGGCAAGCTGAACTTGAATGAGAACATCAGCTATACATAATCAACCTTTTTTTAAAGCATCCTTTTGTTCTCCAGTTTTCTTTCAAGGTAACAGAGGAAGGCCTCTCCAAAGACAGAACTGCTCTTCTTAACAATGTATTAATGAGTAGGAACAGAAAAGTTCCAACTGAATGACGAAAAAAGTTTTATTAAAATTTTCCTCTCACTTTCTATCATCTCCCATGTAGCTCACAACCAACAAGTTCTAGCAAACAGGAACAAGGATGGAGAATTCCAACATGTACGGACTACCTGGCTGGCAGTGGAGCCTGACTGAGAGAGATGCAGAGATCTTATTCTCCCCCATTCCCAAAATAACTGTGAAACACATTGGTGACACTACTCCAGCAGAATTTGTGATGAAGTCACAGTATATAAAGAACCTTAGAAAGCTTCTGCCCACTTCAGTGCTGTGGTTGCTGACAGAGGTGGGAAAACACAGTTGCACCAATTCCAGAAGTCACAGGGTGTGGGGCAGCACACCTCCTGTGGGGCAGAAATTTGGTTCTTCCGTGTCCCCATCTTCTCCTGCAATATATGTGTTCTGTGAAGTACACTGCTTACTCCCCAACTGGAGTTGGGATTTGGCAGGAAAGCAGATGATTTCATAGCTTGCTTTGACAACAAAGAGATTCAGTGTCGTCATGAGACCTCCAGATTTTGTCACTCTGTCCTGCCTCCCAAGGAATGAGATCATTGTTTCTTTGGGTCAAAATTACTAGACTATTACAGTGAAAATAGCATAGTAACAACTAGCTTGTCAATCAAATACAAAGCTACTATTAGGCTATTTTTAACAAGATCTGAAAGCCTTTTTCAACAAAAAAGTTACATTTTCAGCTCAAAGTGAGAGCAAAACATTTGTAGAGACAGAGCACCTAGGCACATGTACTTCTGATGGAGCTGCTGGTAATGTAGATTGTTACTGTTGCTTTTGAACACTCTCATCCCTACAGCGGGCAGAGTTTTCACACGGTATTTGAAAAAAAGCCCTGGCCACATCTGCCCTTTTCCTGAGGCTGCAGTGCCAGCCTGTGCACAGCCCAGATGAACACAATTCTCAGTTACTTATTAGATGCAGACTTGCAGCCAATATTTTCCTCTGGTGTCTTATTTGAAATCTTCAGGAGATACACTTTAAATATTTCCTTAAAATCATTTCTGGAAGAGAAAGACTCAGTTCAAAGGAATGAGAATCAGCATGTCTGCAAACAGTACCAATGCACAGAACCTGATTTGCTTTACCTTTCTCTCTAGATTTGCTCACATTGCATCAAGTAACCTGCGTAGGCTGCTGTCTCTCTTCTATCAGTGAGCAGGGCTCACAAGTGGCTCTTTGTCCACTCCCCATGGGTGAGTGGCTGGCTGACCCAGGTGTGTAAGTGGTAACTGTGGAGCAGTGACAGAAAGGCAAGGTAACCCCGGCTGACTGAAGGCAGCGATCTGGGAAAGGCAGGCAGGGAGCAGGGATGGCACCGGTGCCACTGCAGCGTTTTCCTCACCAAGCTTTACATGTGAACCAGCTGATTTTTGTTGACATATGAGCCCTGAAGACAATTCCATCGTTTCCAGAGCTGATACATTCTTAAATCAGGGTCAGTACTTACACAGTGCTTTTATCCACAAAATGGGTAACATAAAAATTTGTACACTTTTTCTGGAATTAGAAGATGCACGGCAAAGTATCCAAGTAAACAGATTTTCATAGCAAAAGCATATACCCACACTGTTCAGCTCAGAAAGATGGTGAAGATACATCAGTATGGACTTTTCCTCAGAGGATCAGTATACCATGAACATTTCTTAAAGTGAATGTGTATAGAAAGTAACCATTTTATGGTAAGGTTAATAGATCTACTCTTAGGAAATATGATTCCTTCAGCATCTTATTCCTTATGCATAAGTACGTAACTTCTTTAAGTGCCTCTGTGAAGCTCTCAATGTACAGTTTCAGACAGATGGAACTGTGTTCAGCTTCAACAGCAAAAAGGAGTTCAAAAAATGTTCTTTCAGGACTGCACTATTTCTGAAATCGCTGACCTGCTGAGATGCTTGCTTTGCTGAGAACACAACATGCAGTGCAATATCCACTTATCTCTTCAACTTTCTGGAAACATTGCATCAAATATTCAGTCCCCTCCAAAATCTCCAGATCATTTATGTATTGTACACTCAAGCCTATCACTGAGATAAGAGTTATCAGCTGCTTCTAATAAACCCAAAATGCTACTGTCCATCTTCACAGACACTGCTCTAAAGGTGTTAGTACTCCATCTACCCCACTCCAGTCCAGAGGCAGGTAAGGTTCTGGTGCTGACACCACTGTTAGACTTCTACACCTGAACAGGCAGATTCCAACCTAGGCCTAAGGTGATGAAAAATACCTGAGATGCCCTTCCTTCCTATTTTATACAGCCCAGAAGATTCAACAGGATATGCTCTCTCACAGCTGTGACTCCTTTAGACAGACCTCAGTGTTCCATGTCGAACTGTGAAGATTCCTAGAGTTAGGTATAGTACTGGGACAGAGCTACTGTTTCCTTATCTACATGTTTTCTGAAAATACACAACACATAAACATCACCTGACCGGTACTCTGATCCTTTATATGGGACTGCAACACAGACTAAACCATCTGCTTCTGGATACGAAGATGACACCTTAATGCCAACACAGTCTTTGATAGTAGAAATCCTAGCGCAGTCTTATTTCCACAAACTAAGAAAATAATGTGAATTTATGGGATGCTGATATCCAAAGAAACAGGATGCAGCACACATCACTCTATCTAGTAACTATCCAGGACCTACTGTGAATGTTGACTGCATACAAGCAGTTACGGGAACTGCTAGAGGAAACAACCATTTGCTCACAGCTTCAAAAGGGAACTTGCATAGTCTGACAGGACAGTCTTACTCTTTTGCTGAATACAGCCAAGTGTACATGGGTGTCACTGAGTAGTGTCTGTCTCATCCTTTACAAAGCAATGGAGTGTTTCTCATCCATTTGAGGAGGAACTTCATAAACCTGCTAACTTCCCATGTAGGTATGATGCTCAAGAAGACTACAAGTACTACAAGTACTACAAGTTATCAGCATATACCACTCACTAGGGAGGGCAAAGAACATATCCTGGAAGAACAGAAGCAACCGCAAAAAATTCTTATCCTTTCTCCATCTCTCTCCTTTCTGTCCCCTTTTTCTTCTCCTCTTTTGTCCACACTCCTGTGCAAAGATAAGCATTCTGGCAGCTGTACCTGCTCCCCAAGTAGTCATGAGTAGCATTATTTAATGGGCAAGTAATTTTCTAGCTAGACCCCCCTCCCCCCACTTCCAAAAGGGTTTTCCAGTATGTACTGCACTGCACTGGGTGCTGCATTGGTCAAACACCCACCATTACATGCAGCCATAGCAATTTATTACTGGTTCAGAAAGGAGGATCACCTTTTAACTGTCTGTTCAGAATAAAGTCATGCTACTATTCTCACAGAGACTGTCTCCAGCTTCTATCATAATCATCCTGTTTCTTCTACCATCTTCTTTCCCAGTGATGTCATCTCCTTCTATTTAATGGTTCTAGTCCAAGATTTCTGAGACTCAGAAGAAGAAACTGAGGCAACCTAGGATGTAAGAAATCACATACTTTACACTGACTAAGCCTGTGATACCAAAAAGCATTCAATGGAATGCCCACTTCTCTTGTCTTTTCCAACAGCAGATGGTTGTTTTGAAAAGGGCTCTGTGAGCTCATCATTGCAGGGGGACCACTTCAAGTCACCCAGTGTTAACAAAATCTTAGTAGTAACTTTTTCATTAACATACATAAACTTATAGTCTAAATCCATTTAGTTTGGTACTTTCTTAACTGGAGGCCATTTGGCTTTCTATTCAATTCTTGTTCACTTTTACTTCTTTTCCACAAGTTTTAGAGTATTCTAAGTCTTTTGCATTACTTTAAATCTCATTTCTTCCTCATTTACCACATTTCCATGAATCTTCATTTTGCTGAAATAAATGAAGACCCTTGTGGAATATGCCCCGAATTTCACAGAGGAAATGCTGCCACAATGGAAAGATGCATTCTTTTCAAAGTCAAAACTTAAGTCAGTTTGAATGGAAAGTCAACGTGGTGACCTCAAAGTTTTGTCAGACACAATATTAGACAAACTTGCATTAAACTAATGTGCAGCACTGAAAGTTTAATCAGTCTGAAGTTGAATTTAATGAAAATCTGATGGTTTCCAGGAGGGATAAGTGTGGGGCTGGGAGTGCAGATACAATTCAGATGCTTATATGCATGATATGCATGAAAGTCATTGGGTAGGCTGTTTTGACTAGACAGGCATCTGATTAGTCTTGTTCGTGTAAATTTAACTTAACCTTGTCCTAAAGTATGGATGCAAATCAAAATAAATAGCCACCCCTTTGGAAAGAAGTACTGAAGCAGTAAAACTTTCAAGACTCTCTTTGAAGCTATGGATTTTGATTGTTCAAACTTTTGTATGACTTAATAGTGACAATTTTTGTAACAAAAGGAATTCTTAATACTATGTTATTTCTTCTATTTCAGCATAACAGACCACATAACTGTTCTTGGGTTTCCAAATATAAGCAAGAGGCTACTTATAGGATTAAATGGATGTAAGGAATATGTATATTCATATCCACTTACAGTCTCTATTTCCAGTGACCTACAACAGTGTGTTAATAACAAACATTTTTCATTCAATCCTACAAAATTTCTGCAACTATGTATTACTACGCTAAACACAGCACCTAAGTTTTGATGTATTATTGTTGCCTTACAATTAAAATTATTATTTTTATTTTCACTTCTAGCTCCTTAAAAACCTCAACATAAATATTTTGGCATCCCTCCTGCACACCCACTCTTGCTGATTTGTGGATCACTTAAAAATATTTAAATGTTTTTAAAATCATCCATCCTTTTCTGTCCTCTAATAACTACACTCAGGTGTGCAGAAGCCATATTAGGTAGGGTTTTTTTAATCTGACCTTGCAATAACATCAATTTCTAACCATAATAACACTAGAGGAACTAGAGAAGTAATTTTACTTCTGTGTATGTGACTAGTAACACAGTTCTACGGATAGAAAAGAGCCACAAAAATCATCCAGGAATGTGAAAAAATAGCAAGAACCCTAAAAAGCAAAATATGTTTAGCTTTTTCTTTAAACAAACAAAAAACAACAAAAATAATATTGAGAAGTAACTTGATTACAGGGTAAAAGCACTTTCCTGGGGAGAAAATAGTGAGTCCTAAAGAGCTCCTCAATCCACCAGAAAGGCATAACAAGAATCAATGACTGGAAGCTGAAGGCAAACAAATGCAAATGAAATAAAGTAGAAAATTTTTAGCAGCAGGCATGATTACTACTTGTATTATCCTAGTACCTGGAAGCCAAATCATGGATCAGGGCTCTGTTAGGTGCTGGTAAAAAAACCCAATCCCAAACCAAAAGAAGACACCCAAAATACAGAAAAAAACCCTGATCCCTGCCAAAAGGTTACAAAAAGAGGTAAAATGAAGTAACATAATAAATCAGTGATAACATTATCCGATACGACAGGCAGCAGTTTAAGGCTGTGGTTTCATGATACAAAGTGTTGAGTTGAGATACAGACTTAAGATGATTCTGAGTATCCAGGCTGTTTTGTCCCATTCCCACCATTTCTCTACAGCTGTGAAATGTTGAAGACTGATCCTTATTAAAAAAAAAAAAAAATCAATACTAAAACCGAGGGTTTCATTTTTATTTTGGAACAAAATGCCAGTGAATACTTTTGCAAGTATTTTGATTTTTATGAATTTCAGTGAATGGGTTGAAAAAATTTTCCCTAACAGTATTCCCACCAGTTCTTTTTACAGGAACTTGCTGCATTACTTGTGAGAAAAGTCTGCATATCCCAGAGAAAAACATGCAAAAGCAAAGTATGAGATTGCTTTGTTTTCCTCAGAGCAAATCACTAGGCTTGGTGATCTAATCTCAAGCACCATCCATAAATAAACTAGACATTAACAAAAACTGAAACTCGGACCATGGTCTGGCAAGATTTCTCTGAAAAAAAACTTATTATGCTACCAAATTCTAACATAAAATATAATAAGATGAGCTTGTGTTCCCAACACAATTGCTCTGGCACTGGAGCCTACACACTATCCCTGGTAGCTTACAAACACAGTAGGCCACTGCAATTTGACCGGGAAGAAGATTAAAGGGGTGAGCCAAGAGCAAAATTTTCTATTATTAAAGTTTTTGCCATTTATTTGTGAGATCAAGGATCAGAAATATAGCCCCTGAAATTCATTGTGGAGAGAACTGGGAGCATCTCCTCTTATTTTTCAACAGGAAAATGTGGGAGAAAAGCCCACCTTTGATTTCTGTTTCTTCACTTACATGATTAGCAGACTACCGCAACACTCCTAATGTCTATTGCACTAAGAAGTTTTGGCAGAGCTAATTTTTGGGTGTGGGAATGCTGAAGAGAAAACAAAAGCTAAAGAGCTGGGGTCAACACTCCACAAACAGTCCCTGAGACTTGGAAGCAAACTGGATATACCCATGGTGTTAAGCACCTGTCCTTCTTCCTTCCCTTCCTCCCTGGAGGTGGCCAGCCTCCTCCCATCAGCTGATGTTCTGTGTTTCACTGAGCTGGATATTCACATTCACATGCTAGACAGGGAATTGGTTACAACCAGTTCTAAAGGCTTTCATTTTTCTCTTGTTAAAAATATTTTGAGCTATGGCTGTAATAAGTGACATTAAAAGAACACTGCTTCATTGCAAAGTTTAAAGACACTTAACAGCCTTACTCTTTGGCCTTGTGCACTATGCTGAATTTTTCCACAGGACTGCAGCTGTTCCGTGTGTGCAGGACACAGCTCAGGAAATGAATCAGAGCAGTGCATCAAATTAGATTATTTATTGGTTGGTATACATGTTGTCTTTAGGAGTTATGCTGAGAACAAGACAGACAACTACAGGAAGAGAGCGATGGGCATGTGGTTAAGGCAGTTGAATGCCACACAGAACACTCAGTTCTGTCTCTGCCTTCACCAGCAGCCTCCATGAGCAAGGGGTGAGTCAGACCTCCCACCCTACCTTGTCTTCCTCATTTTCTGGGAGTCCAAACAGAAACACCTTGGGCCTTTCACGGAGAAATGCAAAGCAGATGATGATAATGGAAGGTCTGGGTCTTGAGGGAAAAATGGAGCTGGAGGCACAAGGTTAAAAGGCAGGAGAATCCATTTAATGTCATGGACTTTACTACTGACTAAACCAGTGGCTCAGTTTCTCCTTGGTCTAACACGACAATGGTGCTTTTCTGTTCAAGGAATATGCAAAAATTCATCAAATACTGTGAAACTCCTTAATATCATTGTAATAAGCCTACAAAAACCAAAAAAATTTTTCTGATTCTCTATATAGAACAGAAGTTTTGGATCTTTTAATCTCTTCATTATCGTACACTGCTACATACTTTAAAAATACATACAACATGAATACTAACACGTATAGAGATAGAACGCATCTGTTTTTCCTCTCACCACTCTATTTGTGATCACACTCCACATGTGATTTTTCAAAGTCCTTTCTACAGCTTCTGCAAGGGCTACAACTTTACTATTCAGTGAAACTGCAACATGGAATAGGACAGGGAACAGCACTTATTGTCAACAAAAGGTATCCATTGGCTCACAAAAAATAAAAATATCTTCACTCTCAGTTGTATGTTGTGTAACCACAGTCACAGGAATAGAAAAGCAACAGGAGAGCTAGTAAAAGGTAATGTCTTTTCCTAGTTATTTTATTACATCAGAGTATCATCATATTGAAACCTTTCAGTAATACTAGGCTACCAGGTTTGCAAAATAAAATATTATACTCTGTGTCCAGCAAGAAATAAACAAATCTACCTACATCTTTAGAAATAACCTGAACAGTTTCAACAGTTACTCTGACTTAAAAATCTGAATTAAGAGAAATACCACAACGATTGAAAACATAGGTGATGATCTCCTCCACTTTAGGCAGAAAGGCACTAAATAGAAAAATCTAACACAATAATCAGAGCAATCAGGAGGTTTAGGCACACAACAGAACAAAAACATTTTAACAATGTCTGACAACATCCCAAGCACGCAGCATCTGAACACTACTAAAGTGGATGTGCATGAGACTCAAAGACAACGCCATTTTAAAGTATAATTTTCATCATTTAAGAAGCAAATAGACAGGAGAATGAAATAGAAATTTAGATTCAGGCCTACAATCAGATCTTCAGAGTGAGAACCTGCAGTCACCAGAGTACCATGAACTTCATTAGGCCCCCAGGCTACCGAGGTCCATTTGAACAAATCCAGTTGCAGGACTAGAACCTAAATATGTAAAGAGAAAAATAATGAAATCAGGTAACACAGCACACAGTTCTAATTAAAGAGACACCAAACTAATCACAGAAAAATAATCTGAGTGCCTAGACCATGACAAGATCTCTATTTTTACCCTAAAATGCTGCAGCTACAGCAAAGGCAACAGTGATATCTTACACCAAGAGATTTATAGAGCATTAATTGATCACAGCACATTCCCCTTCAGGCAAACACAAGTACCTGCAGTGTGTTTGCTCACCTCCTGTGTGCTGCTGCTTTTTCATTGTTATATGTAATTTGTTTTACTATTTTTAATAAAACAGAGTGGTCTAAAATCAATAAAGGTGATGTACTTTTCTTCATCAGCTCTTCATGTAGATTTTTATCCTCTTAGTAACACGATGGCCAAAACTAAAATGAGATAATCTCCCCATATTTAAAACATTGTAAAACTGACAGAAAGTAAATAATATTTCTATAAGCACTGTCATTGTTATGCCTATCTGGATGTTGTGAGAAGTTCTAGCTTAGCAGTGTGTCTCCCTAAGGTTTCAGTAAAACCCCATGGTAGCATGCACCTAGTATCACACAACTGCTAATAAGAAAAGAGACTAGCAAAAAAATGACTGCCTCAATGAGGTTTGCCCACTGAAATACAGACTTTAACACAACAGGAGTGTGTGACAGAAGCAGTAAAGACGCTCCAGGAACATCAGATTTATGGTGGCACAAGCACATGGAATCACAGGCTACATCCTGGAGAGCTGTGTCATCCAAACTTCCCCAGGAGCAGTTACAATCCACCCCAGGATGGTAAGTGCTTCCTCTCTACCTAAGGCTATCTCTCAGGTTGGGAGGTTATAATGGCCAATTCACCATGCCTGTAAATGTCATCACTGCATCTTCACTAGCATGACCTCTTTGGGACAGCCAGACCAAAACCAGAATGAATTGTCCAGGAGTATGATACCATTCTTCCTATTACTAGAGCAGAGTAGAAATCAGCACGTAACCAGCCAAATCAATATAAATACACTTTCTACCCAAACAAATGTTCAGGACAATCAATAACCTCCGATTCCTTTTGTATCTCCTACAGGATAGCTTAAGATACAGCAAGATAGTTTACATTAAAAAATTAGTAAGTTTAAAAATTAACTCAAGATACATGAGGACATGAATATCTTAAATTCACCAAGACACTGATTTGCCTATAGCACTCGCGGAGAGATAAGGACTCAAACTGCTAGTATTTCTAGATAGGAAAAAAAAGTAATAGTATACACAAAGTTTTCCATGCACATGGACATTAAGAAGCCTTTTTTGCCAAGATGACACACAGACTTACATATAAGGAAACTCAAAGAAATGCAAGGCAAATGAGATTTCCAAAATTTGTGAAGAAAGGAAATGAGTTTGCCTTTTTAGAATTGGTGTTAGCTCAGGACAGATATCAAAATCTTTACTCCCATTTTAATATTGAATTCCCAGCTATATCCCACATGTATGTCTGAAACTGGCACATGGTAAAGAATCTACAACACTGGACTTCAAATATAGTGTCAGATTTTGGTTATTTTATCTCCAGAGAGTTACAGCCTCAAACCTGGGGTCACTCTGTAGGCACAGGGGGACTTCGGGGAAGATGCAGATGGCAGGGCTCAGCCTTGTGCAGACAGAGTTCCCAGTCCCAGGACTCTGTGTGTCCATGGGGTATGTTTGCTCAATGAATTTTTGATTTCATTAATTTTTAGCAAGCAGAGAGTAATCTACTGCCTCATCTGGCTATCACTGGTCTTTCTTTGAACAAGGGGAAACTACTGATGGCCCATTAATATCAAATTCCTTGCAAGAGTTACATTTCCAAAGAAATGCAGGTTTTAATTTCTTTTCCTGAAGCTTTATCTTTTTAATCTGGACACTTAACTACTCAACATCTAAGGGAACCTTTCTTCTTGCTCTTGCAAACATACATTAACAGTTTAGATTTCCACACCTGGCAGAAATTTACTGAAAAACAACAAAAAAGGTGTTTGGATTTTTTCTTCAGGTTATGCCTCCTTGATACTAAAGCTGCCTCATCTCTGGTTTAAGTCAGAAAAGCCTAGAAAAAATTCTAACTCACACCTATTTGCTACCATGTCCATACAACTACACACCATTGGAAAATCAGCCAAGAGCAGATGAATTTCCTCTGTCCTTTCTCAACCTGTGAGTTCCAGTACATGCTGAAGGGGGAAGGAAAAGATGACTGTGGCTGGTATGGGACCTGGCTATAAAATTCTCAAGCAAACTGGAAGCTTCCTCCTCCTGGGGGAAATTCTTATATCATCAGGCAGAATCAGAATAAGGAAAAGAATCAATTAATTATTACTGAAATACTATGGAGTATTGTTATTAGAAGACTTGATTTCATAATTTAATTGTAAGGAAATTATTGTATCTGCGTTCACCATGAAAACCAAATGAAAAAAATCAGTGCCTTCCCAGCAAATGCAAAATACATCTTTTTATGCTAGGCACCCTACTCTGACATTACAGATCAAACTCAACATTAACGTCCAGTCTTTTGTGGCAGGTGGGGAAATATTAAAAGCAATATTATGTGGGAAGCAGTCATAGGAGTGAAGAACATCAAATAATAAATAATACAACTATATTTGAGGACCGATCTTTACAGTTTTTCCTATGAATGACTTAACTGTTGGTGACGCACACAAATCTGCACAGCTACACCATCATCCTGCCTATTGCTCAGACATGTAACTCTAGCATCACCTTACATCCCAAAGATACTCCAAATCCCAAGATTCATATTCATAATTTGCAGATACTTTCAATGTAACATTTCCAAGATGGTATTTTTCTTAATCCTCCCAATCAGCTGAAGTATTCAATCAGGTTAATCATCATCATCATGTTTTGATTCAGCAAGATTTTGCTCTCTGCTTTTCGATTCAGCAACATTTTTTCTCTCTGCTTTTGACAAATACAGCCTAATATCACACACAGTCACTCAGAGAACTGCTGCACAGACCCTTTTCCTAGTCAATCACTTGGAGAACAGACCACTATCTCCACAGCTCTCCCTGGCTACTTCTGCAGCATCTACCACTTGTCTTCACTTTCAAGGTCCATCCTTGCTTATCACCGCCACACCTATTGCTCCTTCATCTTTGTCAGGAAGACAGCTGTGGTTTGCTCATGTTTGAAACTGGGCCAACTTTCATAAAACAAAGCTGAAAAGACCATTAGATCATACTGTCTAATTTGATTATTATGTTGTGTTTGGCTAAAACACTTTAAAACCCCTCCACTTTTTACTGATAAAAAAATAAAATTCAGGGATGCTTCCTGTATCTCTTCTCTTCCTATCTCCCACCTGCCATTCAGTGTCAGGAGTCCAGTTTACAACTCCTCTCACACCCACACGGTGTATTTTCAAACAAATTTCTTGTGCCTTTTTCTGTCTTACACCTTACACTTTAGGAAACTCCCTTAAATATCTGAAAACATACTGCATTACTGTTGTTCAAAGCTTTCTCTGAAATTCAGCTTACTAACATGCCCCTACAGCCCCTATGAGCAAAATGTGTGATAAGTAGTTATATACACATCACCTGTTTCCAAATGTCAGAAGTAAGCAAGAGTGGGATGCAGGAGACAGATCCTACCCTACAGTAAATAGAGAGAGGCTCCTTGAGAGAGATTTGGTTGAAGGAACTCCTGAAACACTGCATAATGTGCTGTGAAGGAGTCTCTGCATAGGTTGTGGAAATGGCCTAAGGAAAGCAGTCTTTTGATTTAGTTACAGGAGCTGGATCCCTAAAGTATGAATGCTCCCCCTGACTACTAGCATTTCCCTTCTCCTCTGTGTATATTTTCTACTTTCAGCTGTATTATATTTACACTGCTAAGATTTAAAATTGCAGATATTCCTTCCAGCACATGCCTGCATGATGCAAAGCATCATAGGAACTAACTATTTTACAATTACACAAAGGAAGTCTTACACAATTTCACAATTACACAAAGAAACTCTTATAATGCTATACACTATTTCATTAAACAGATCCCAATCATTCAATTATGGTAGCATCACATACATATGCCTGGTGGATGATGCACTAACTTCATCTCTGGGGTTTAAATTCCTCAATCCTATAACAAAGACCTGGAATGTGTTCATGGCTGGTACCAGCCACTATGAATTACGGGCAAATCCTCAAGACAAACCAACATAGCTAAAAAAGCAGAGAAGGCAGAATAGGAATATTAGGAAGAATTAGGATATCAAGAATTTATTTACATAAAGAGTGATTACCATTAGAATGGGTCGCACAAACAACAATCAAAAGTCATACCAGGCACCATGTGAAAAAGAAAATAGAATAGAACAACTGCTACCGGTGATGATCCAGTTCTTGCCCCAGATAACAGAAAATAAATTCTTTCAAAGCCCAAAGTAAGAGAAAATGCCTCCTGAAGCAAACAAACAAAAAAATGAGGACACAGTCAGTCATAGATCAAAATCTGATCAAAATCTAACTAGGGAAAACAGTGAATTAAATTATTTTATTTCATTATAATAAATGTCATTAATAGCAAAGAGTTTACCGCAAAATGCTGAAAAGGATGTATTTGGTCCTGTATTATGGTACAGTTGTTAATAATTCAGAAACTGGGGCAAGTATCATGGCATAAAATCTGCAGTTATTTCAGTTACCCAGAATCAAGGAAAACTATTAATCTAACCAAAATTAGTAAGTGGACCCCTGAAAGACTAAATCAAGTTTAAATGATGATAGATAACAGACATATATTAAAATAAACCCATAAAAAACCCAGTCTGTGTTTTATGAGATTTCAAATTAAAGACACAACTGTAAGGAAATTAGTACAATAAAACTCAGTGTGTTAGGCAAAGAGAGGGTAACAGCTACTTACAAAATCTCCAGATAAATTGATGTTAGTCACTAACATTCACTCTCCCATAGATTTAATTTACTCACAAGCACTGACACTTATCTGTTTAAAGGTCTGGCCAAGATAACTTACACGCAAAACAAAAGACAAAGGCCATCAGCTATAAAGTCCTTGCCCCATTTCAGAAGTTGTTTTAATTATCAATATCAATTAGACAAGTCACAGAATCATAAAATGGTTTGGTTTGGAGGGAACCTTTAAGATCATCTAGGTCCAACCCTCCCTGCCATTGGTAAGAACACCTTTCACTGGACCAGGTCCTCAAAAACCCATCTAACCCTGCCTTGAAGACCTTCAGGGATGGGGCATCCACAACTTCTCTGGGAAACTTGTTTCAGTACCTCACCATACTCACAGTAAGGAATTACTTCCTAACATCTAATCTAACTCTATCTCCTTTCAGTTTGAAGCCATTAACCCTTGTCCTATCACTACGTGCCAGTGTCAGGTGCAAGAGGGTGGTAGGACTGCATCTGTTTAATGGAAGTCAATCATTAGATCAGTTATCCCATAATGGGAAAACGCACCAGTTGCTTTGGCCTCAGGAAGGAACCAGGGCCCACTTCAGCAGTTCAGTGAAAAATCTCTGCTCAACATACCACTACAATCAAAATAAAAATAATAAAACAGGCAGCTTAAACAATGCAAGACAATTAGAAGAAAACCAGTGTAATAGGATTATAAAAATTAGTGCTGTGACCTTACCAGAATAAAAAAAAATCCCATATGAGGTACAGGTCATTCTTTCTCCAAAAGAAAGATAAAGATACTAAAGATATAGACAGGGTTTAAGTGTGAACAATAATAAACATAGAAAATACCCTATGAAGAGAAAATCAGAAAGTTTCAAATCAAGAGTATTATGCATGAACATGTAAAGTAATAGCTCTAGAGAGGTCAGATCAGACATTTGTATGCTTGCTGTCTTACAACACAAGAAAAAATATAAAGAAGCACTGAAACTGTGGAAAACTCAAAACTGAGCAGAAGAAATGTTTTTTCACATCATAGATAATCCATTCATATTGATTATAATGGAAATTCAGTTATTAATCTAAACACAGTGTCCATATCAATGACAGTATAAATTAAACCAGTTACTCCATAGAGAAATCAGGAAGTAAGTTACTTGTAATTAACATCAACTGAAGCATTAGGAGGTATTTACCAGTCAAACGGGAAACTGTATTATGGTTTAAGCAAATATAATAATGCCTTTGTAAAAATATAAATTAAAAAAAGGAACAGCAACTTGATTTCATTATTGAAATTTTATTCACAATCCCACAGTAACTCTTCCTATGGTTTCCATTAAATACTATTAATAGCTCATTAACAACAGTAGTTGTCTTTAGAAGGTTTTGAAACAACTATAGTTTAGATACATTAGGCTTTTATGTGAACAGTGAAGTCAAATACACGAAAAATTTAAAACAGCATGATTATGAACTTGTTTGCTCCATCACTGCAGGTTCTACCTAAAACATATTTTTTCCTCATTTCCAATCACAGCCAATTTTTTAAAAGCTTGTCTATTTTTCAAAGACCTGATATTGAACAATGTTCTCTTTATCCCTTTTTTAAGGGATTATTTTAACAAGAATTCTCATCACAAATCTGGCTAACAAGCACCCAAAAACTGACTACTTACTACTCATCCACAGACAAGCCAGCTAGAATTAGCTTAAGCACTGAATCCTAAGCATGACACAACCATACTTCTTGGTTATCTTGATTAGATCATCCTGGTTTAGTTTGAAATGCACATTGTCACCACACATACTAAGACCAACACTGCCCTGTTGTATTAGCAATTACAAAAACATATATAACATTATAACCTATATAAAACATATATAACATCATAATTTTTTATCAAAGAACAGAGACTTAATTTTATTAAGGCAGGCATAGTAGAAATGAAAGAGCATAAGGATGCGGCTTCATATATTTTGGTTGATTTTTTCCATCATATCTGGGAAGGTAAAGAGAATATTATGTTGTCTGGAGGTGGGGGAGCAGGAGAGGCTGCCAGCACTGTCAATGCAAGGTTGGGCTTAGTCAGGGGATGGGTCAGGTAAACAGGGAAGAAGTAAAAAGCTGAAGCATCACACAGTACAACAGACAGTAGAAGTGAAGACTCATACGTCAATAACACAGAGAGCGCAAAGAACCAGAAAGATTGCCTGGGAACTCTTTCTTGGATAGAGAGAATACAGCTTATACTAGGACACAAGAAACTGAGAGATTTAAAGAGCTACCTGAACTTCATGTGGTGATACTTGAGTGTAGGCTCTGGTTTTGATAGAGAAGGGAATTTCAGTCCGTGGCCCGCTGTGGGTCTGAGAAGACCTTACTGCCAGCAATGACAGGAAAGCTGTCCATAAAAGCAATGCAACAGGTTGCAAAAAGGCAATTTCAGAACCCAAAAGGCAACATCATCTGTGTTCTGAAAGCAGCAGACCATTCACCACCAGGATACTAAGAATATAAAAATTATTCTCCTTGGGTAACTTATTCTGTTTTGCTGTTTTCATGGGCTGCATTTTTGAGTGCAAGAACTGTCCCTTAGCAGATTTACCTTTCAGTTGTACAGTTTCTACCTGTGATCATTTTAATAACACATGCCATTTACAAATACTGTCCTTTCTAAAATAAAAGGAGCATTTTGATTTTCTAAAGCTATTACATGCTTGATAGTATGTTCTGAATGTACATAACTTGAAATATACCTCATTGGACATTTAGCTGCAAAGTTGCCCCGTGCTTTTTTCCTTTTAAGTTAGAAGATGGGCAAGAGCAATAAACTAAACTCATGGGAGAAAAGGTGTAAACTTACTTCATTTAGATGTAAAGGAATTTCTTGTTAAGGACACTTAGTACCAAAGCTATTTATTTGGTAATAAGAGTTTCTGGACTGAAACAGACATTTCTGAACTTGTTGATGATTAATATAAAGTTTAAGAGAGCCATTACTTTGTGACAGGCACTACAGAAGCCAAGTGTCAGATAATATATCAACTTCTGCTCCACTCTAATTCTAATTTAATAGTTAGAACTCTTATTCTTACGGTCTTGTTTCAAATATTATACTACAACGAGTTCAGCAGGATAGTAGTTGCTATAAAAGTCTTGTAGTGAGAATATCATGTAGGCATTAAATTCGAGGTATTTTAACATTAGGCAAAGCACGTTTTTGAAGGCAAACACGTGCCACAACCCCCTGTATAACAACTGAAGGAAGAGCCAAGTTTGTGCTATAAATGAACAAAAGAAACCTAACATGAGGTCAGCGTGGAGCGGGCGCGCCGCCCGCCCGGGGCAGCGGCTGGGCCGGCGGGCAAAGGTCCCTCCAGCCGCGGCCCCAGCCCCGGCCGCTGCCGCTCCCCGGGGCCGCCGCCAGCGACCTGGGGAAGGAGGGGGAAGAGAGGGAGGCACGACCCGCCGGGTCCTAATGCCGCCGAGCCCGGGCAGGAGCCTCTCGCCTCCCGGCCCGGCGAGCTGAAGGCACCGAGGCGATGCCCGGACCATCCCGGGAGACATTTCTGGCCGCGCTGGCTCGAAGACAGATCTCGGGAACACCCTGAGGCCACTCGGACGTGCTCACGTGCAACACGTCCTTGTTTCGGTAACCGGCAGAGCTGAGCACGGGTGAAACCACCTCCCCCCTCCCCCGAGAGAAAAGCACCGAAGAGTTCCAAGGGAAAAGGAAGAGGACGGTACCACTAGCCCCTGACATCGATGCTCCTTCTATACTTGGAAGAAACCCTAATTTGTTCGTCAAAACTCAGCCCCTGAGCTTTACCTGAGAGCTGCTTATCTTCATCACGCAGTACAGGAACAGAAAAAACGCTCTGGAACAGGTAGGAAAGTGAGAGAGCAGGACTAAAATTGTACATGCTGCAGCAGACGCGAGCATGATTCCAGGATCTCTCCTGGCAAACAAAGGAAGGCTCTTAACAAACCAAAGACTGCAAGAAGTCCAGCGAGGCAGCTTTTACACCTGTAGATGTGGAATACACCAGCACGTCTGCTTTCTGGCTTGCTGTTGTTACTATGGTCTATTAAAAGCAAACGCAGCTGTACAAGATTACCACCCTCTGCACCTTCACACCATTCTTTCAAAGACATCAGCTGGCCAGAGCAGTAATTTCTAAGGTATTTTCACTTTGCTACCTCCTTCCTCTTGCCTATACACCAACACCACTTGAAGATTAAACAGCAGAACTGTTATAACTTTATGTGCTTTAATACCATTTCAGTGAGACATCCTTAAGTGACCTGAGATGACTCAATCTGAGGGCGCTAGAACTGCAAACAGGATTGAAACAGTTGCTTTTATTGCCTTCCAGTGTTTCCTGTGGAATTGCTATCAATGTTGTTAACAGTTGCACATAGTTTTCATTAACGTGCCTAGTCTTGCTGCCAAGGCTGACAAGGGACAGACAGACAAGCTCTCCGTTAGTGAAAGTGGAGTTAGATGAGCAGTGACAACCTCCTCACGAAAACAAACAAGGACACAGCCAGAAAAATTTGCATCCAATGTACAGCCATAAGTAATGTTGAGTGAAAAATTCATATCAAAGAGTGGTCTTCCCATAAACATACCTGGTCTCTTTGGCATAAACTCCTGACTACATACTATGCACGACAGAACAGGATCATTATTTAAAAGCCAAAATACCTGACTTGTGATATGCTTTATCTATTCTATCACAGCAATCTGTCTTCCTCCTATCAAAACCACAACACAAAGCCACAGAACAAAAATTCTGGAGCCATACACATATTTTCACGACATGAATCAATGCAGGCTTAGAGTTAACATCACTATGTGGCACATGAAAAAAGCCCAAACATTCTAAAGATTCAAAACAATATCAAAAAGGTTTTACTTCATATACTTTTCAAAGCCTTTCCTCTCATTGCTGTGTGTGCACATCTCTCTCCCTATTACATATATTAAATAACCTGCTCCTAGCAACATTCTGCTGTGAAGCTTCTATAATGGAAGTGATAATTTGTGTGACTTCATCAATAGGTAAATATTTTTTGTCTTTCACATTCTTATTAAACAACAAAACATCAAATAGGTAAGAAAGCCAAAATTCAGGGAGAGCTAAGGTAATCAGGTCCAGCTTGTTCAATCTAACACTAATCAGTGTTTTCACCATGTGGAGAGTATTAGATCTGTGCTACCAACTTGCAAAATAAAACAATTTCTGAATCTGTCGAAATACTTTAAAAAATGCACAGGTGGCAATGCAAATCACATACTTCTGTAGCCTCTCATCAAATAGTCTAGAAATGAATACAATGAAACTGTACCACCTCAGTAAAAGAAAAAAAAAACAACCTAAAAATTACTATTTCTCTAGTTCTAGTTCCAACTTTGGCTCACAAGACAGATGTAGCTTACAAACTCAGCAAATCAACAGTGTGAAAAAGAGCAAGCAGACACAGCAAAACAGAGCTTTTTGAAAGAACATACATTGAGTAATTGCTAGCACACGCGTCCGAAGTGCACAAAACTTCCCAAGGATTCCAACGGATATGAGCATCTTCCACATTTCTATGTGCAATGGCATCAAGTTTCACTGCGGGCTGCAATAGCGAGGGCATGCCTTGAGGCTGGCATGTTCATTTAACATATGAGTCATGCAGTGTGGAAACAACATAACAGAAATATCCACAAACCAATGAATTGTGAAAGAACTATAACATTTTCTCCCTTCAGGCCTGCACCTACTAAAGTGTCACAAATGAAGTTAGTATCACAGAAATTATTCAGCAAAACAGGAATTAAGCAGTAAAAGACAGTCAACTCTTTTACAAGTCAATAACTTAACTGCTTTTATTTGAAACCATACCAGTTAGTGCAGTCATCTTAGGAAAGATCAACAAAAAAAGACACTCCAGACTTGACTTTCATAACTGCTGCAACTACAGATAAGATACCTCCACAATATGGAAACTGCAAAGTAGGTTTTTCTTCACTCATATCCTCCTTCAGAATCTGAGGGAATTTAAAACTAAGAACTTACCACCACTCCTTTAACCCCCTCTTCCTCCACCCCTCCCCCCAAAAAAGTTGGTTTAAAATATAAATAAGATAAAATAATTAACCAAACACTTGACATGCAATGAACCTGAGTGAAAGATTAGCCCTGGCAAAGAAAAAAAAAAGTTGTAAAGCAGCCTAGCCTCCTCTCCATTAGCTTCTTACTACATTAGCCCACAGAATCACAGCAGTAAAAAAAACCAAAACATTTATAAATACATCAAAGCAGGTATCTAAGTTTACATTGATATATGCATATTTGTCCAAGTGCAGTTAAGGGAACCTAGTGTGCCCCTAAATTTAAGTTGCTGATTTGTGTTTCATATTTTGGCACTGGAATGAGTACATAGTACTTTGAGGGCCAGATTTTATCACCCTCCCACCTTGAAAGTAAAAACTAAAAACTGAATGTTACAGAAAAGGATATTAAATAGTCACTCTTAGTCACCTTGCTTGCCAATCTAATTTCAAATAAGGAGACAGCTTACATTAATCTTTTTAGGTCTAACTTATGCACTTATATCAGACCTTTGGAGTGCGGCCACAGACTTCTCAGGAACTCACCTACCAGGGATTCTGTGTCCTTCCTCCCCCAGTATCTTAGTGAGGATGCTCTGTTTCAATTAATGCTGCCCTAGGTACCTGTTATGATGTACACCTACACCGTGCAATGGAGTCCAGAGCAGCTGGGTTCTGTCAGCCTGGCTGGTGCTCACCCTCACAAGAATACACCCATTTTCCTGCTCTCACTCTGTCTCCATGGGAAGTATCTGTGTTAGTACAAGGATGTGTCTGAGCTCCTTATCCTTGCCTCTCAGCAGGGCTAAGGCCCCTGACAGGCCCACTGTTAGCACTCAGACATTAACCACCACCCCTCTGACCAGTCTATCCGATTAACACCTAATCTGCTTGTGAATTGGCTCCTGAGCCACTGCTGCTTTCTGCAGGACACGACAAAATTAAGAGTTCCTGAGGTGCGTCTAAACCCTAATTTCACTGGAAGTAGCACACTCTGGAACAGCTATGAAACTGCCTCATTAGAACAATGTGCAGTGTCAGTGCTGCTCTTCACTACAGAGCATATGCACATCTAACACCTCAAAATACCCTTACCAAGAAGCTTTAAGAACTGCCAGCTGCCACCAGAACAGTTCCACTTCAATATAAACCACCAGTGGGATTCAAAGAGTAGGACAAAAAAGAGGCAAAAATTCTTTGTTAATTTCAAGAAGCCATTATATACACAGATAAGAATATACTTGGCTTTGGTGAAAACAAAAATTTTTGCTTAGGGAATTGTTGGCCTAAGTTACTTCAAATACTAAATTTAAAGGTATCGCTTCTACTACACTGCAGCTACAGTAAAACCTCCATCGGTGTTTTTACTTGCACTTTCTAATTGTGTATATTATTTAAATGGTGTGAAACTTGCAACAAAGTAGTACCAGTCAGTAACTTAGCATGCTGCCATATTTTTTTACCCAATACGAGGATTAAAAGTTTCCAGCTATGATTACTTTGTCAATAATTACATATTTTGTATCTCCTGCAAAGCTGAACGCAATGCCTGTTAGAACATTCCCACGTGTAATGGTGAAATACCACAAGAGATTATACTCTGAGTGAAAAAAAAGCTGTTTTTTTTAAATGATAGTTCAAAAATACTCAGTTCTAAATATTCAGAGAAACAGGCTCACAAACAGTGAGCCATAAATGGCCACTATCTCCCTCTCTAAAATAAGTTACTTTTCTAAAAAGATGTTTTCACTATTTTTATATGCAAGAACTCAATGCTAAGCAAAGTTGTTGTACAATGCTTCAGAATTTAAAATACTTCATGATATAGAGCAATCCTACTTTTCACATTTTAGAAGAAAATTTCATCAGACAAATCCTCAGAGAGACACAAACGCATTTTACTGAGAACTATCACGTAGTATTTAATAAATTACATGCAAATTCTTACCAGAATGCCACTGCTTTTGAAGATGCTATATCCATTGTTATCCTCAAGATATCCATTCTTATTCATCATTGGTACCCTGCTTCCTTTGCACTCAAGGTTCGGAACAGATTTCTGACAAGCAACCCACACCTACCAAAATGGTTTCTAGAAAGCAAATTATATAGCTGTAAGACATGGAAAACAAACCAGCAATTTGCAAACCACTGCAAGTGCAATGCAAACACAGCAAATAGAAAATTCATTCTGAAACGTTCATCCTATTTTGCTGGACACTAATATAACCACAGCTGTAACATTATACTTTTAAATCACTCATTCACCTATAGAAAAACTGCAAGAGCAAAATTCATTTTTATTCCATGGAATCTCATATATTTCATCTCATTAAGGGTGGTAATTTTCCTATGAGTGATTTTTATAAAAGAACAGGATAAAGGGACATTATTCTAAACTATACTTAAGGTCTTCTAAGGACTTATGAAAATTGAAGTTCCATTTATGCTGGATAGAGCAAATACACAGAACAGTACAAGGTCCCTGACCACATTAAAAAAACAAGACTAAACAGGTAAGACAGCACAGGGGAAAAGTCCACACACAGCACAAACAGCAGGACTGCAGTAAATGTAACAGTAGCTCTACTTGGCAGGTGGCTTTTGCTTGCAAACAACATAGAAGGAGGTACAGGGTAAGAAGGGCACATTGGGTGGGAGGAAGCATATGTAGTATACAGGAACAAAGCAGAAGAGAAGAGGTAGAATGGACAGCAAGAGGTGGAAGAGACATCAGTAAGCACAGGACAGAGAACAGCTAATCAAAGTTAGTGAATGCTCTCTGAATGGTCAAAGGTCCCTGGGCTTTTGCCTCTTTCTGTTCCAGTGAGTTGGTCTCTGGCAAGGTCCTTTCTTTACTGCTCCCAGGCTTAGAGCAGCATACTTGGACTTATTTTATACTTATTTTCAGTTCTTTTCCCCATCACAATCCCCTCCTGGCATTTTAAGATGGGACCAAAGACCTCTCCCTCACTTGTAGCTTTAAAACAGATGATCTGAATCTACTCAGCAATATCTGTATGGAACAAGCACATGCAGATCAGTCCGATTTGCAAGTGATCCAAGTTCTTATATTCTGACTTCAGCCTCCCTAATTCTTTCTTAGGTAACACCAACTGGATAGCACAAAAGCGAGGCAAGACACTGATCTATAGAACAGTAGTTGAAAGTTGGTAAGAGTATGTAAAACATTGTACTCCATGCTGAATAACAGAGTTGTTAGGATTTGGGATGGGGACAGCTGCTCTATAGGCTCTGGTGCACACAGCCAGATGGAAATATTCTAACCTTCACAGTACACTGTGTTTGTTCTAGCATTAACAGAATAGATTAGGTTTACATCAGAACAGAAGATGCATTTTCATTGTCAAAACACTCATTGTTTATATTCTTTAGCATAAATAGAGATAAATCAGGGTAAAGAGCAAGTCTGCCTACAAAGGCAAATCAAACCTGTGAAACTGAAGCGGTGTAATTTTTTACGGGGCTGTATGGATAAGGGCAAATAAACTAGATTGAAGTCACTTTCATCTGGTGCAAGATCTCCAATAGGAATAGTTCATACTGGCATAGCAACTGCAATAAAATTAAAAACAATTCCTGGAATTGGGCCAGCACTCCTAGGTTGTTTCCTTCTATGCGGAAACAAGCTACCAACAGATACAGTTTTATAGTGATACAGCTCTATTCACACCGGGGAAAGGTGGCTGATTAATTATGCCAGTACAGATAAAGTAGAGAAACGTCTGATAGAAAGCCAAGTGTCTCAGATACAGTCCATTTACCTATTGCAAGATAGCAACAATATTCCTAGCTCAGGCAACACTTTAGAGTACTAATTCTTAATTTAAAAATAATCCCTCCTGTGTCATTCCCAGAACATCACCAACCTTTGAAATGCTAACGGAATTACTAGAGACAAACCAGACTTTGAATTTCTGCCAGATTCTGTTAGGAGTTCATCTGACAAAAGTTTTCTCTGTGCCATTCAGGTGTCACTATTCTCCTCATACCTCCTTTTCAAACAAACTGTATTCTTTTAGTAACCATGTTGTGGTAATTTTGAATCTTTGTAAAAACACTGGTAAAAGTAAAGTGCGTGTCTTGGCCTGAAAAATACACATAAAAGCAATTATTACTCCTCTGCCAGACTACAGCTTTGGAAATTACCTGTAACTTGCCAATGACAACAATAGGCAAGCAGTTATCCAGCAAAATTCCTTTAGTTCAGTACTTCCATACTACTTGTACTTTACTTGGTTGTTTGAAACAGCATCTGCCAATTCCAGCTGTGCTGTTAAAAAAAAACAAACAAAAAACCCCAACTTTTTTGCTTCTAAAAGAATAAAGTTTAGTTATTTATGCAAAAGTTCTTTAAAGGACAAAACAAATGAAAAAAAATGTTTTAACTACTGTGCTGTCCCTGAGACACTATGAATGGTAACTCCCAGACAACAGAGTTGAGACACCAGCATCACCTGATAAAACAAGAATGCATTTTCCTCTTTACTTTTGACTTCTTTACAACAGCTTCCAAAACAGACTCAAGAGAAATGCATTGGTTTTGTCTCCCTATCTCTGCCTCTCTGTAAAATAGGACCTCTCTCTCAGGAATC
Organism: Irena cyanogastra; assembly: GCA_013397155.1. Taxonomy (NCBI): domain Eukaryota; kingdom Metazoa; phylum Chordata; class Aves; order Passeriformes; family Irenidae; genus Irena; species Irena cyanogastra. The sequence goes on from VWZV01003698.1 coordinate 692,683, forward strand.
TTTGGATAAAGAGAAATATCTACAATTGTAACTTACCTATCAAAGGTGAGCTGTATGTGTCTCACTAAGAATAAGAACTGCAGCGACCATAACCTAGCACATGGTATAGCATAGGCATATTAGTTATTAAAAAAACAGTAAAATATTTACTTCTAATAGCATAAATGTTCTCATCTCAGGGATTGATCTCTGTTAAAAAGTGAGGTGCTTAAAAGTAGGGAGTTTTTGTTTTCTGGTTGATGAACCTCAGTAAGAAGAAAAAAACTGAAAATAAAACTCAACACTCCAATTCTTATATAGCATGCTATCATAAATTAATGGGAAGGACATACTTATATAGAAAATCTTGTTAAAGAAACATGGTATCTCTATTTAGAAAAATTATCTTATTGCAAATAGTTAACAAAGCACTTTAAAGACCTGCCAGTAAATGTAGTCCATTATATACAGAAATTATCATTTCTCAATACTCTGAAATTAATTTAAAATAATTTTAACTTACAGAAAGCATCTTGAAGGATGCAATACTTAAATCTACTCCTTAAAAATCAACTTCACTGCTCTTTTTGATGGTATTCCATAGCATACACAATTACCATTCCGCAGCATGAGAATTAAGTTAAACTTCAAAGCATTACATAGGCTTCATCACCTCTTCTTGGTGACCATGTCAGGAATGAGATATGCTCTCTTGAAAGACCCTGAAACTCCCATAGCTGCATTGCAGATAAGGCAATAGACTCTCCTCCTTCAAAAATATAACCAACAAGTCCAATATGGCAACAATAAAAAAGCAGGATCCAAGAGGAGAGCATTTAAGCTGGATGTTCACGACCAGGATAACAAATTTCTGGGCCTGCTCTCAGAAAAATGTCATGATGTTGGGACCCAAAACCAGTGTAGCATGTTGGGTAGTATCCAGTCCTGCCACTGTTGTTAAGCCCTAAGGTAAGCTACACATCAGCTCCCACATGAGCCCTCTCTTAGACATTCTTGGAACATAAGTCCCAAAAACAAGTTAAGACACGTCCTTCTGAGCAGGCAGGAAGCTAACTGTGTTCCAAAGAACAGTGGAACAAAAATATTCCATAAAACTAATATATCATGGGTTACCCACAGAGAGAGGTACATGCACAGCTTACGTATTGCTCAGACACTTCTATTTTAAAGTGCTAATGGCACAAACTTACCTACACTGGTATGAATTGTGTCTCAAAATATGTCACTTCTCTAAGATTGAATGTGCTGTGTGCTACACGATTTTTTTAATTATAAAGAATCTTTAGTAACTGTTGCTCAGATTTTCTATAACTCTACGAATTCAAAAGTACAGGAATTTGCCCCCAGTTGTTTACTATAAAACAACTTGTATTTTAATAGGTTTTTTAAGGAATAGTTGCTTACTTTCTTAAAGCAGATGATCTATTTCAGACGCAGCTGTATCTTACATTCTATACTGCCTATAGAACTGAACATAGAAAGCCCTAAATATATGTCATTGATGTTAACAATCCATTGAAGTAAAATATCTTAAAAGGTAACACATGTATTTCTTTGATTTGTTGTAATCTTTTATCTTAAAATACTCTCAATTTTTATTCTTGATCTCAATCTCAAAATACTGATCCTTTTATATTATCTTTCTGGTTTTGAAGGTGGCAAGGAAGTAAGTCTACAGTTGAAATTGGGTAAGTCTTAAAAGCAAATACCCAAATCTGTCATGTTTTATCTTTGAAACACTACAACAGAAGAAAAACTTTTTGTTTTTTTAAACAAAGACAATTTACGGCTTTTTTTAACAATTACAGAACTATTTTCCACTTTTTCCTCCCCATCCCCCCAAAAAGCAGAGCAAAAGAGGACCCTGGACGATGAACTAGGACAAGCTACCGGAGATGGCCATAACAGCTCCTGCTGCCATTGCACGCCGTTCCTCTCCAAGTTTCCTGCTTCCAGTAGGAAGGAGAGGTAGCAGCACCTGCTACATCACTGTACTTTCCCAGAGCAGAAATCAAGTACAGCAGCACCAGTTCTGGGTGACTTTAAGGCCTCTGTTATAGACTATACTGAGCTGTGACAACACAAACTGAGTTACCTGTCCTTGGAGAAAGTGGGAACTAGCCAAAGCAGGAAACGAACCAAGTTAATCCTACAATCTGAACAGAACCCCTATCACTTACTCTAATATGGAAGCTGTTAGTTCTAAATTATACATTCAATATCAAAAGACATCTCTGTCTCCGCAAAAAGGAAACCACAGTAGCTGGACCAACTACACACAGGTTTATGTCAGAAAATTGGATTAGAACTAGACATTGATGTTCTGTGTCAGTATAGAAGTCCTCTTTAGAAACAGTATTGCTGAAATGTTAGATGATGATACAAGGCTCAAACTGCAACTAACAAATCCTCTCACAAATATAGACATGTCTATTTTAAATTAAATGTTAAGTGGGAAATATTTATAGTTTAAGTTGCACACTTTGCTACTTAATTATCATAATTTTAAAAAGAAGACACCTTTAATTTCCTCCTCCAAAGAAGTTATTTACCTGATCTGTAGCTTGGGAGTCCCCAGTAGTCAGTTCTGAGATTCTCATCCCACTGAATGTCAAGGACCTAGCATTTGAAGGATGGTATTTCAACATCAGTTATTGACAACTTAACTTTGACTCACCAAAGATAAACCAACCTTAATTCCCACTCAGGTCAGCTCATTGATTTCACAGAAAACACATTTAGAAAGCAGAGCTGAATGCTTTCAGAAATTCCACCCATGAGATAAAAAGGGGAAAAAAACCCAACCAGCAAAAAGGAACTGATATAAAATGTTTGAGACTTCTTGATGCATGATGAATCAAGTATTTTTGTGTATTTCCGTGCAAAGTAACAAATAACTGAAATAACTGTTTGCTGAAATCATATAATCTCAAATATCTTACCTTCTTACTCTTCAGGTACAGGACTCTGCTCTTTGACTAAAACCCAATTTTATCCTTGTAACAGAGGTTGTGTTAGGAAAATAACAGTTCTGCTGAAGAGTCTGAAAAAAAATACGCTTGCTGCTCTCAATATCCATATTATAGACACCATAAGCATTATTATGAATAATACTGAACTTGGTTTCTGTTTTACTCTTGTCCTACTTTGGGTTCAATGCAACCGTGTTCCATTAAAGCTTGACTTCATGTGCAGCTAGAATAGATTCTCACCAGCAGGACCTAATAAGCTTAAGAACAAATATTGTTCTTCAACTACATCAATATTAAATTTTGATACACCAAAGCCCTGTATCATTTAAAGAAAAACATTTTAAAATTGTTCTTGGTGAATACTATTTATAGCATTCATACTGCAAAATAGGACCAGAAAACATAAGCAGTATCTCCAGAATGAATTTTGGTTTGTGATGATTTTATTGACATGCATTTCAATTTTTAGAAGTACACTGAAGCAACAGCCTCCTTTTCACTACTGCCATTCCTGTTTGGAATACACTAACAGTTCAAAAGCTTTTTTTAACTAGCTTCTGTCTTCTAATTACCCATTACATTTATAAAGCATTTATTTAAAACAACATCTTCACGTTTCTTACAAGTATGAGGGGACTAAACCAAAGGCTTACACTTAAAAAAAAGGAATGCTCTTTCTATGTCACCCAAGTTCTCAGCATCAGTACTCTACCAGGAAGGCACTGATAGGAAGTGAAACGTGCATGAAAACATGCAGAACAGGAGCCTCTGTTTCCACACTCAAAATATACCACAGTAATATACTGGAGAAATTTGAAACCCATTTCATTCTGCAGGATTTTTAGCATGACAAATGGTATTGTTAGGGCTTCTTAGATCATATGTGCATCCAGAAAGACGCAAGCGATCTAGTAATTTAACTAATAATTTGTCTAACAAAGTAGACAGATATCATTAAAATATTCTTGATTTGTGCACCACAGAAAAGGCTGACAAATTGCACTCTACCTGATAAGAAGCATTTGGATGTTGGGGTTTTTTCTCAAATTCTCGTTTATTTGGCTGCTAGTTGGAACACCAAACCCACTGCCAGTTAGACAATCCCTGTAGTTTGCAATGAGAACACAAGAAATTCAAGTGCCTGTTTAAATATTCACAATTATTTTATTAATTTACTGCTAATTGTTCTTATTGAATGCACATTGCATATAGTTCCCATACAGAATATGACTAGAAACCAACTTGTGCTGTGAAATCATGATTAAGTTATAAAAATAATTGGATGTTTTAAAAAAAATAAATACAACATACAGAAACCATTAGTCTAAAACTAAATCCTGGTCAGGCGTTACATTTCCAAGATATAAGGACACATTTCAGAAAAAATAAAATTACAATAAATTTTTAAAAATTCCAAAGCTGATTTTTTTTACATAGAAAATTTTCCAAGTTGTGAAAACCTAAATGTGACTTCCTTTTTACTGCCTCTGAATGACTTGAGACTCAATAACTAACATTTTGATCCAAAACTCAGGCTTAGCAAAATACTGAATTTATATAATAAACCCATAAGAAAAGTCTGAAAAAGCATGCAGCAAAAGGGAATTGTCTCATTAAGATCATAACCTCCATTGACAGCTACTCCAGAGGTAATAAATGGTGCTAGAATTATTTTCCAGACTATTTCCCTCCACTCACAAGTACGTGTGCTCCTACATGTGCCTTTTAATTTCAACATATTTCATGTGTCAAATGACCATCACAAAAGCTCTGACAGGACACAGCATATATGTTAATGTAAATTAAATGCCAGCATACCAAACACAAGTAAGTATAATTAAAGAAAACTTACCTGGACTTGAAAAAGCACCCTTGAGCTGCATCAGTGTTAATGCCCAAATGAAGACTCTTCCTTGCAAATGAGTGAGCTTTCTTCAGATCATTATTCTGTGGCACAGGCTCCTCCAAATGGCAGAATGAATGTATTGCCATTATTGAAAATTTACAGATCATCTGAAGTAATTGAACTGAAAGCAAGAAAGACAGCAACTTTACTTTGTGTAAAGTTACTGAAAATACTGTATTTAGTTTTCAAGAACTTGTTAACAATAGCATTTAAAACACATCAAGGATATATACATGCAGTGATTGATAAAGTATAAATGAATTCATTAAACCAGATGGACAGTTCATCTATGCAGAGATGCCCAGATAAGGAACTTTCATTTAATGCTACTGCAGAGCACCATTTCAATACATTTTAGGGAGATTTCTTATACATTATATATTTCTTCTCTTCAAAGAGGCCTTCACCGGGATATCTATAATGATACATGCATTTTTGCAGAACATTTGCTTGTAATATAGAATTAACTTCAAGTAGTTCAAGTTACTCCTTCTAGCATGAATTATTTTGTATCTAAAAACACCAAATGTAATCTACCAACACCGTGCTAATATAGACAGCTTTAGAAGACTGTCTTCAAGTTTCTCACAACTTTCTCTGATTTTACAGAATGTATTCACTATTTTACTTGGGATGCTTACTTGAGGGCAAGATGAGTCATAGATTCTAGAGGCATAATCTGATAAGCATCTATTCTGGTAAAATGCCAGTTCAAACAGAGAGGACCCTCCTACGGCTTGCTCTGATCCTCAGGTCATATCCCATCTCCTGGTGGAGCCACCCACGAGACCAGTGAGAAACTAGCTTGGGTTAGAAATTGCTGCTTGCCACATACTCCTCTCAAAGTAAGGATCAATTTTCTGATTCAAGTCACTGCATGATGGCACAATCACTGTGCTAATACAACAGGACGGTAAAGTGAGGGAACAAGACCACACAGCTAATTGCAGCTACAAATGCCAGTACTTAAGAAACTGCTGTCATCACCTGAGTGTAAATTACAAGGTAAATCACAGCTCTGCCACTAAAAGCAGCACAGCAGACTACTGGACTGCTTTAACTTTCAGTTCCACCTCTGCATCACCAGTCATAATCCCCACAATGGCATCAAAAATGTCGACTTGTACAGCCTCACCAAAATTGCCTGGGGTACAATTTCCTGTCAAAGGCCATACACTGCAAGTTTAAGGTGGAATGAAGTAACAGGGTGTGTGAGTGTATCAGTATGGGGGTCCATCCCTCTCTTGTCTACTAACAACAGAAGCAACTTAGGCTTTGTTTAGACTGCTAAACACAGAAGAGATTAATGCAGTTAAACAAGCCTACTTAGGTTAGGTCTGGCCTTTTCTAACTTTCAAATCTACTACCCGATTTCAAACTTTATCAAAAAGGAAAATTGAAAAGTCATTTATCGTTTAGTAAGAATTCAGAGATTTCAGAAATCCAAGTAGTGGACAGATAGATATAGAAGACCAACCCACAAACAGACCAAACTGAACTAGAGACTGCAGCCTATGCCCTCATTATTAGGGAACAAACACACAAGCAAGAGACACATTACAAGTATCCCAGCTGCAGCTGGTATTTTTCAATACCTCTAAGATACAACAGCTTTCTATGCAGTTGAATTTCATGCTCACAGACCTACTACACTATCCATGCAGAATTCAAAGCTACTTAAGTGGCATTAAAATAAGAATACCTGGTCTGCAAATTCCAGCTCTGCTCTTTGTGTTCAGTTTAAAAGTACAGTATGTACAGCACTTGACAGCTTCCGGTCTTCTGGCACAGCATCTCATCCTAACAAGATGCATTCTTCTTAGCAGCTCAGCCACTTCATCCTTTAGAACCACTAAAGGAATGAATAGCATCGAGTCCTGGTGACTTAAGAGTCTTTAGCACTTTATTCTAGCGTTCAGTCTTTTGCTACTCTAATCCCATAATCAGATAACATCCAATCAACATTATTTGAAAATAATAAAATGCCCACAACATCCTTGTGGTGAAGAACAGCATAAAGAAATAACTCCACTCCTTCCTAGTACCTCTTATTCCTTTTAATTGCTTTCTATACTCCCTAAAAGCCCAAGAGACTGCCATCACATTACTTGTGATGTTACCATGCTCCTTGTATTTTTAAATAAAAGCATACAACCAAGTGTTTTCCTGAAATACACTGCTACCAATAAGACATGACAACAACTATAGCCTGTTACTGAGATTAATTCAACTATTAGGAGGCTTAAAATGTTACGTAAAAACATTTCTAATTGCATGCAAGTGAAAGTGATTGGCCTTTTACAGGTAGCAGTTTAGAGATTTCCTCTCTTATCACCAACTTCTTGCTTAAAAGTAATTAACAATACTAAATGAGAACAGTTATTGAAGTATCAATGGGTACAAATTTTATCCAGACACAGGAAGAAAATCCATATGATTCCCTGCATATGAGAAGGATTATTGTTTATTAAATTCAACCACCTGTGTCTTAACATCTACATATATTCAGATTCTACATCGTATATTCTAACAGTGGGGGGTTTGCTGGGGTGGTAGTGGGTTTGGGATTTTTTTTTAAATATAAGAATGGCCTCTCACATTCCTAGCCCTTGCTTTGGAAAGCTTTTAGGGCCTCAAGCCTTTCTTAGGCTGCTAACCTGCACTGATGCCTTTGTTACCATAGTCTCAGTACTAGTGGTACCTGAACTAGGCAGAAGTAAATTTAAATCCATTCACACACCTCAATCATACATAAAGCATCAAATTTTCAGGCACTCTGCTCTGGACTGACTCTAGGACAAGTCAACTGTATGCTAGGAAAGAATTTCTACACAAGGTATTTAATCTGACATAAAACTGTACACAAAGAATTTGAAGCAATATACATAAAAGGCATGGGTGTATTCCTCTTACTGTTTAAATCTTAAACTTGGGTCAAATTTGCAACTCTGTGTTACAACATGATGCAATTAGGTAAAAAAATGGCAGTGACTTACTAGAGTTTAGCTTATCCAAATAAAGAATTTTTTTATAAAGGAAATATCTATTTGCACAATACAAACGTGATAATCAAAAAAATCATTCTAGTTGGAACAGGCCTCAGAGGTCATCTAGTTCAATCTCTGCTCAAAGCAGCATTAATAGGTGAATATGCATTAATGATACAAGTTGTACTCTCAACCTTGCAGACCACTAATCACATGTAATCCTTAATCAAATACACTCAACTGCCTTTGATAGGATTACATATCTGCAGAAGGGTTTGTGGGACCAGTCACCTTGCCACACATTATTCCTAAGCATGGAACATTAGAGCACTTCTAGCTGTACTCAGAACCAGTACCACACTCGTATTTCTTCAAATGTCTTCTATCAGGTACTGTTCTGAGAGCAGTTTTCCAAGGGGACCTGCTGTACAGGGATAGATTTTTATGGACGACAAAATGATGGAGTAAAATATTGGGTGATGAATCCCTAACCAAGGTAGAAGCACAGGGCTGGGTCCTGGTTTCGGGTGGTTCCTATAAAGAGAAATTAACACCACATGCACCAACAGTCCTTTAGATATCAAGGTCAGTGGCTAAACTTCGGCAGAGTATGTTTGGGAACCTCTGCTTTAGTACTGCCATTTTGTTTTGTTCCTCCAGTTTTGCTCTGATAAGGACCTCCATTTTGGATTTGTGCTTAAGTTTACACCTTCATGCACGAAATATGGTACAGCATTTCTAATTACAAAAAAAAAAAAACCACCAAACCAACCAAAAAAACCCTCACTGAAACAACCCACAAGTAATAATTAAAAAAGTCAAAATGCTTTATAAAACCATGGTTACCCAAAGACAGAAGCTGAATTACAAAATAAATTTGCCTTATATTCGTTCAGTTCCTCTGAATTAATATTGCCTTATATTAGTTCATTATCCTCTGTTCTGAAGCATGAAATACAGTGATAGTTTATCTATGCTTTGTGACAATACATGAACTCTGCCAAACAAACTAAATAAAGAAAAGTTAATCTTCTAAATAATGATTGCATTTGAACATTTAATACCTGCTACTGTAAGTAACTTCAAATATTAATACTGTGGACACTACTGTAAACAATATAAGCACTATTTAAGTGGTAACAACAGCAACAAGAAATAAATAGCAGAATATGTAGAAAAAAAGAAATTTACTTCAGCAGCTTTGTTAACCTCGGCCTTAGGACCATTCAAAAGGCAATTTAAAACACTGGTTTCTGGGGTATTTTTAAATACATTGAAAACCTTTTAAATTCTACAGTTCCAGACATTATTTACATGCCTTCCCCAAGCATTCATTAGTAGCCACTGCTGTTTGCTAGGTTGCACAAGAGGGTCTGTCCCTATTTGACCTCATTCACTTAAACTACAGGATACTCCAACAATTTTCTCCTACGTATCCACAAAAAGAGTTAAATTTCCCACCGACGTTTAAGTGGCAGAAGTTAGTTCACAGGATGGTGCAACCACAAAATCATCACATCAACCAAAAAGCCATGAAAGAAAGGGACATGGTTCAATGATGCAGGTAGGAAGCAGCAAGAGACAACAATCAAGCCAGCAATTCTAAAGCCAAAAAGGAGAGGTCAGTCAGATTCTCAAACTGACAGAGCATCTTCACCAACAAACTTTTACCTTAGATATCTTTATTTCATACTTGTGTTAAGAAACTTCAATATTTTTTGATTAATAAAGGTAATTGATTCTACTAAATATTTAAGTTCCCTCAACAATAGACTATCGCTTTTGTGTTTCAGAAAGAAAAAATTTACTTTAGAATAGTTGTTTGCAACAAAACTAACTGCATTTCCATGTTTGCAACCCTTCTAAGAAGGGCAGTGTTTGGCATTCTAGCTGAGAAAAGAAGGCCAATACCTGACTACTAAGCAACAAGTCCCTGTCCTGGCACCCTGTCTGAGAGAAGAGAGAACAAATTGCAAGGAGCTGTTCCATGGTATGTTGCCAACACAGGTATGCCCACACCTTGTTAAGGTGCCGCTGCCATGTAAAAAGCAGATGATTGGTTTTGAGTTTTGGCCAAGGTGCAAAATCACTTTACTGAAAACTCTAACTAGGAAAAAGGCAACAACAACAACAACAACAACAACAAAAAAAAGAAGTTGTGTCAATTACACCATACTGTGTACAGAGAATGAACTCAGCACACCTCAACATTAGCACACCACAGGTTATATAAAAATTACCAGTCTGCCTAGTTAATAACATTTCTGATATACAGAAAAAGCAATATCAGGCTGAAAAGGACAATTACAGCCATTCCCTTCTGTTCTAAAGGCAAAGGTAGAAACGATGCTTTATACAGAACAAGTACTGAACACTACCACAGCTTTGGAGCATATCTCTAATTTCAAAGTACAAAGAAAGGTTGAGAGATTGACAGGGAAGAGGACATACAATTAGACGCACTTAACAGGCCAATGGGTTCCAACACTTGAGAATGAGAGTAGTGCTAAATTTACATCAGCAAACCAGAACTCAGCAATATTTCATTTCAGCTATAAGCTGAACTATTGATATTTTAGTCTAGAGGGCAAAAAGGTAATAGTTTTTTGTCACCACCATGATCCCACTCATCCACTCCTCATATCCCCTTGTCAACCCAGGGTCCAAGAACTACAGAAAAAATGCTCTAAAAACAGTTTGGAGATTTAAAATAATAATTTATTTAGAAAAGGGTACTAGTCTCCAGGCCCATAATGTCTCCTATTTGAGGGTGAAGAACCACATGCATTCTTACAGCAACTAGCATAACAAAATCATGACATGCTGATTCAGCATCACAAGCAAATAAAAACTGTCACATAAAAATATCTGTGTCCTACACCTTAATAAAAACAGATTGTTTTCTTTCATTAGCCCTACCTAAGGAATAACTTCATATACAAATAAATTTTTCAGACATTAAAAAAAAACAAACAAAAACACCACAGGATAATTCAGAAATAGGAAAGATTTTGCAAGGGCTTTAAGCTCACACAGAATTAGTCCTACCAACTTTAACAAACGGTTTAGACACAAGCAACTCTGTGAAAAATCAGGTGAGTATGCAATATGCCGGCAATTCCAGAAAGAGGAAATGGGACAGGCATTTTAAACTCTTCAGAATAAGCATCAGTCTTTCTTTGCATTTACACAGCACTTATGCGAAAGAGATGCCAGAAGCTGGAGGCTCTGTTCACACACAGTGCAAAGTGGCTGTAACAATACCAGCATCCTTACAGAGGACATTTAACCAAATGGGATTGCAGAAAGCAAAAACCTCCAAGACTAAATAAGAAAAGAACCACAAGATAATGGTGATAAAATGTAGCTCAAGTGCTTCAAGTACCAGAGGGGAAAGCCCCTAATGGACAGGTAATGCTATGTCACTCTAAGTTTAAACAGTAAGTAAGAATGGATAATTCGTCACTTTTAAATTTCACAAAGTAGATCATTGTTCTTTTTTCCTTTGTCAGTACCAACTGACATCTTACAAACTTAGAATCAGTCAACTTGAAAAGACTTCTTCCTTCTGAAAGTACCGGAATACACGAAAAATATCTTGAAGCACATTATGGAGAGTAAAAAGAACTGGCCAATTTCTTGGACAGTGAGTGTGTTACTTAATATTCTTTGCTCTGCTAACATAGGAACCAGGTTCTGCATCCAAGATACTTAGAATTTTTTTCCAAGATTCACAAGGGTTCAACTTTAACTAATATGTCTGATTACCACTTCTTTTTTCAAGAAAACAAAACAGCCTTTAAAGTTACTTTGAAAACACAATGAAACACCTACGATTCTTTTTAGAAGTGTCATTATATCACTTATTGTTTACTCGCATAGATATAATTAAGTATTAATTTCCCTTTTGTAAACACACACGAAAGAGTGATAGCACCTTTTACACCATTCCAGTTTTCCTAAATTCCTGTATAACACTGTCTTTAGCAGCTATTGCTGAAAATCACTGTTCTCAAAATGAATGAAACCTTACTGATAATACATCTTGGAATTCTGCTATAAGTCGATCAGTTAAACCTAAAAACACCTTAGAAACTCCAGACTTTCATACAGAGGAAGAGAAAAACAGCATAAAGGCCAAACAAAAAGGAGAGTCAAATACAACCTGCCTTAAAAGAGCAATTAACGTATGAAACCAGAAACCAGCGTATCACATCTGGGCAAGTATTAACTATTTGTTCATTTAATTTCAAAACACTTGGCTTCCTGTAATCCTTCCTACTTTGTAAGTCCTTTAACCAATGCAACTCCAAACTTTCACATCAGTTTTTCAAGTCCTTAACATCAAGCTAGTCACCATCTTTGCCACTACAGAGACATGAATTTTGTTTGACTGTTGTTATATTACCTCATGCTGAGTCCTATCCAAATCCTTCCATCAACATTAAGCTGTATTTTCTATTTTTAGCTGATTTTCACAAGAGTAGCAATGCAACACCACAACGCCACAGAAACATAACCTAGCTACTGGAAGATTCCTAAGGACACAAATACACAACATAACCACCATGATCGTATCAGATACCACTCAGCTTTCCACAGGTTTCAGACACAACATTTCACCATTGATGTTTTTCCACTAGAAATATTCCTGAAAATAATTCATTTCTGAAAACACAAGAGATACTAAGTTAACTCCTGGCTATTGCTCCTTACTAGAATGGGGTCACAAGCCTATAGGCTGTAGGAAATGGAGGTAAAATAACTTTAAGAATAGTATGAAAATTAAGAAATTTATTTTGAAGGCCAGCTGCAATTCCCATATGGAAATCTTTGCATTGATTTCTGAGAGCACTGCATCAGGTGTCAAGTGTTCAGCTTCTCTCCTTCTACACAGCAAAAACATACTCCTGTTAAGGATGACAAGGTAAGAGTAACTCTTACAAGATTCGAGAAGAAAAAAGAAATCTACCTTTACCTCAGAGCAATATATAGATTTCTTCTGTTCTGTCAAGGCTACGGGCACAACAGTAGGGAAAAAAATGCAGCACTTTTTTTTCCCTATACTTTTCAAAATGAGTCATAAAAATGTAAGAGGTTTTTACTCCAGAAAAATAAAGGGCTTAAACAGGCAGCAGTTGACAAAAAAAACCTGGCCTCTTATTTTATAATCTCCCTCCCTTTGGTTAAAATACTGCAATGCAACAGCCAAAGGATACTCTGTGTATATATCAAAATCAGTAAGGTTACTCATTTGCGAGCTTAAGAATAGTTCAGGAATGCAAGAAAGTTTACAATCACAGTCACCCTGACTTCATATACAAAAAAAAAAAAAAAAATCTAAGTGAGACAATGGCTTTCTTGTCGTCTGTACTTGAAAAACAGAACATAATTAATATATTTAGGCATTAAACAGAGAAAAAGAGGTACATATAAAAATAGTTACTTAGTTATTCTTACATTAAAATTTAAACTTGCAAAGTGCCATTTTGGAAATGTTCTTATGTTAGGTTTTGGAAAAAGAAGGGAAGTCAAGCAGAAATAAAATCCAAGAAACAAAACTTTTGGAGCAGAAGTTTTCAGCTGGTACCTCCCACCCCATTCTGTTTCTCAGAGACCATCATGCAGCAACAACATGGTTAGAACTGAGCAGCCAGCGGGTGTGTAATTTGCATGTGAAAATATTTTTAGAAGACACACATGAATAGCATATGCTCTCAGCCTGAGCACAATTTTCTAAATATATGCCTTGAATATTGTTTCCCCAACAT
>VWZV01003699.1:45470-55880 GCA_013397155.1 Irena cyanogastra
GATCCCTGATCCCAGTGTGCAGGCAGTCCCTGATCCCTGATCCCAGTGTGCAGGCAGTCCCTGATCCCTGATCCCTGATCCCGGCTGGCTGCTCCCCTCCCTGCCAGCCCCGGGGGCTCTTTGGGGTCGGGGCTGGATCCCCACTCGCAGGGCAGCCCCCACCCCACATTTCCCAGCTTTGTGCCTCATCCCGTTCCCGGGAGGGGGAAGGGAGAAGCAGAGGAGGACAGTTCCTGCACACGCTGCAGACCCCAGAGTTATTTAGCAGGAGCCCTCCCCTCCACCTTTGAGGGTTTAAAACATTCCAGGGAAAGAAAAGCACAGAACTCCCAGAAATTAAATTGCAGCCGCTCTGCAGATTTTTTTTTTTTTTAAATCAGATTTCCCCCCCTTTTAAGCAGCGATTCCTTCTCACTTTTTTTTTTCCCCCGTGGCACCAAACATCCCTGCCGACATTGCAGCGGCTGCAGAGCTCTGCTGCCAGCTCCTGCTGATGTCACACCCATGGAGCCGCAGGGATGCAGCCCAGGTGTGTGAAAGGATTGACTCTGCTCTCCGAAACCACCGGAATTCCAGCAGGACAGGCTGGGAACGTCCCCCGGAACAGCCCTGCCCGCAGAGAGCGGGCTGGCATCTCCCCTGGGCTGACAAGGGGTTAAACCCAGCAGGATTTTTGGAGGAAAGGGGTAAATTTGGGTCAGGGCGCTGGCTGCTGGGAGCAGGGCAGGAAGTGTCTGTGTTTACAGGGCTGGAGTTGTTTTTTCCTGTGGCACACACACGGAATGCTCTCAGAGCCTGGAAACGTTTTTTTACGGGAGACGGCGCTCGCTGGAGGAATTATCCTGCAGGGTGAATAAAAAAAAATATTTGTGTGAGAAATGAATTTGTAGAATAAAAAATTAGTCGGCTTGTGATTGTGATAGCGTGAACGATAACATCTCACTCTTCAGGTGAGACTGAAAACAGAAATACAAGTTTTTAAAGCACCTCTCAGTTGCCCCATCCCTGGGTCAGAAAAAAGCTTAATCCCGCAATTTGGAGTAGAAAGCTCTTGGATACGGAGAGAGCAGCAGGCAGCAGCTTTGGGAAAGGGTTTTCCAAAGGGTCAGGTGGCGGGGGAGGCTGGAGCAGCCATCTGGGGAGGGAAGGAGGGCAGCAGAAGAGGAAAAGCCTTTATGACCGGCCCTTATGAAAGGCTGCGAGAAACGCGGGAAGGAACCCATTAAGGACCAAATGGATGCCATAAACCGGGATTTTCTCCTTTCTTTGGGGTTATTTCTACTGCTTTCATCCCAACCAAAACCATTCTCAGGCTTTGGAGAGGAGGCTTCTCTAGGGAAGGCGTTCCTTACGGAGGCGTTTTCCTCGCGGCACAAATCCCCAGATTTCCAGCGGAAAATTCCCCTCTCGCAGCAATCCCAAGGAAAAGCTGAGCCGTGGTTTCTCCCTCCACATTCCCCCTGATCCTGAGGAGCAGGAGGGACGTTGGGATAATTAACAATTAACGGGGGGCCGGGGCTCCTTCCCAAACTTTGGACTGTGCGGAATGTCGGGCCGCGAGGCGGGATTGGCGTCACTTCCTCTGCCCCAGCCTCACCTCAGCACCTTCCTCTTCTCTTCTGCTGGTGAAACCATCTCCAGCACGGTGCTGGAGATGTCCTGCATCGCCCAGATCCTGTTTAAATAAACCCAGCCCGCCGGAATTCCGGGCTGCGATGGGAAAATCCGGGACACCGCGGGCTCCTCTTGCAGCTGGGAGCCTCCGGCTGGGTTTTCACATTTTCACCTCCCCTTTTGCTTTGTGTTGTTTCTCCCCTTGCTCTCACCGCCTCAAGAAGGGCAATTTTCCTTTCAAATGCAAGGCCTGGCCATAAACTTGGCAGGAAAATCCCTCCCAAGCAAATGGCAAGGGAAGGAGAGGGAATTTTGCTGTCCCGGGGGGGAGTTTTGCTGCCTGCCTGCCCTCCATGGATCTGGGTTAAGAGCAGCAGCAAACTCCTTCAAAAATGATTTTAAAAACCCCAAGCCACATCGAAATGGGCTGATAAATATCCCACATAAAGAATTTCAGTGGGTCCAATACCCAAATAAAGAATTTCAGTGGGTCCAACATCCCAAATAAAGAATTTCAGTGGGGCCAACATCCCAAATAAAGAATTTCAGAATTCCAAGGAGAAGAGCCGTATTTTCCTGGGAGAAGCCGGGAGATTTCAAATTCAGGCGTTAAATCTCCAGCTGAGAACAACTCTGGGATACATTAATGAAAGTATTAATGAAAATAAAGCCCTTTTTTCCCACAAGAAGGGGCCTCTGGGATGGATCTGTCACACTCCTGGCTGCAGGAATTCCTTCTCTGAGTCCTGCAACACTTTGAGACAGGAAAGAACCCTGGAATTTTTGCTCTCCCACTCCTGGCTGCAGGAATTCCCTCTCCAAGTGACACAAGACAAGAGAAAACCCCGGAATTTTTTGTCCTCCCAATCCTGGCTGCAGGAATTCCCTCTTTGAGTGCCAGGAGACAAGAGAGACCCTGGAATTTTTGCCCTCCCAGCCAGAATTACAGAAATTCCCTCTCCAAGTGCTGTGACACTCCTGAGGCGAGAAGGACTCCTGGATTTTATGTTTTCCCAGTCCTGGCTGCAGGAATTCCCTCTCCAAGCGCCACAAGACAAGAGGGAATCTGGAATTTGGGACAAGAGGGAACTCTGGAATTTGAGACAAGAGGGAACCTGGAATTTGGGACAAGAGGGAACCTGGATTTTGAGACAGGAGGGAACCTGGAATTTGAGACAGGAGGGAACCTGGATTTTGAGACAGGAAGGAACCTGGAATTTGGGACAAGAGGGAACCCTGGAATTTGGGACAAGAGGGAACCCTGGAATTTGGGACAAGAGGAACCCTGGAATTTTTGCTCTCCCAGTCCCGGCTGCAGGAATTCCCTGTCCAAGTGCCACCACACTTCAGGACAGGAGGGAAGCCTGGGATTCGTGCCTGCAGCCCACCAAACTGCCAGGAAATAACGGGATAACCGGCCCTGGTGCTGCAGCTGGGCACAAAGTCACACCCCGAGATGAAAGGGGGAATGCAGCCCATCCCGGGATCCCAGGCCCTTCACACCCGCTCCGAGGGGTGGGGAAGGGAGCCAGGAGGAGCTGAGCTTTGATAGCACCCCCAGCATCCCGGCCCAGCCACCTCTGGGGGAAATCCTCCCCTCAAAATCCGCATTCCTGCGAGCACTGCACAGTTTGGTAAATCAGTTATCGAGGGGATTTTTCGTTTTCCCTGCTTCAGGGAGGTCTTCTTTGGGAAATCCCTGATTTTAAAAGAAGGATTTCTTGCCCAGTTTGGCCAGTTTGTTCTCCCTGCACAGCTTCTTTCTGGTGATTTTATGAGTCTGACTTTCAGGGGGGGAAAAATGGGATTTGGGGGTGGGGTGAGTATCCCGCAGCCCCTTGTCCTTGTGGGATGTGTTCAGTGCTGGCTGTGGTACCGGGTGGGATCTGGGTGGGATCCGGGTGGGATCTGTGTGGTATCTGGATGGGATCTAGGTGGGATCTGGATGGGATCCAGGTGGGATCTGGATGGGATCTGGGTGGGATCCAGGTGGGATCTGGGTGGGATCCGGGTGGGATCTGGGTGGGATCTGGGTAGGATCTGGGTGGGATCAGGATGGGATCCAGGGGGGATCTGGGTGGGATCCGGGTGGGATGCAGGTGGGATCTGGGTGGGATCTGGGTGGGATCCGGGTGGGATCCAGGTGGGGTCCGGGGCCAGAGGGACCCTCAGCCTGATGCCCCTCCAAAAGCTGGGAATGTTCATCTGGAGGAGAAAAGCATCAAGGAGAAGTTGAGCCCCTTCCAGTGGCCAAAGGGGCTCCAGGAGAGCCGGAGAGGGACCGGGGGACAAGGCCTGGAGGGACAGGACACGAGGAATGGATCCCACTGCCAGAGAGAAGGGCTGGATGGGATCTTGGGAATAAATCCCTCCCGTGAGGAATTCCCAGAGAAGTTGTGGCTGCTCCATCCCTGGAAGTGTCCAGGGCTGGATTAGAACACCCTGGAAGAGTGGAAGGTGTCTAGGGTGACACTGGTCAGGATTTCAGGTCCCTTTGACCCCAAACCGCTCTGGGACTCGAGCACCGGGCGCTCTCCTCTCCTCTTCCCGCCCATTCAGCTTCCAATGGAGTGGAAAGCAAACATCTCCGGGACACGGAGAGCCTTTTCTTCCTGCCTTCAGCTCCTTCCTCCCCTCTCCCATTCTTCCCTCAGCGCTCAGGGGCAGAGATTTCAGCCCCCAAACAAGCACGGGGCCGGAGAGGCCTGCGCCCGCCGGCTCGGCCTAGGCGTGAATAGGCGCGGCCTAAGCAGGCCTGGGACCCAGAAAGGGCCGGGATCTGCTCATTGCGGGGCTGCTCGGGGTCAGCACGGACCATATGTCACCATTCCAGCGCCAGGGTCTCCATGGAGCCCCCTCGGCCCGGCCCTTTGTCGCCGTGTCCCCCCAGATATATTCATGGCCTGGCCGGGCCGCGCCCGGGGACAGAAACAAATTGCTACAAGGCGGGCAGGCCCGCCGGGCCGCGGCAGACAATAAAAGGCCAGAGCAGACTGTTTAAAAGCTGGAGAAAGGGCCGGTTGCCATGGCGATGGGATGGGAGGCCTGTTGCGGCCCATTAAACTCCAATCACATGTAAATTTATCCGCAGGCCTCCAGCGAGGGGGGACCCCCAGAGCTGCAGAATAGCCCCCGACAATAAGCAGTTTGTTTATCAATTCAGGTGCCGTTTAATTGGCTCCATTCAAGCCCCTCTTTGTTTAAAGTAATAACCTTTACAAAGCCCCGCTGATTTATCATTTCCAGCACTCCATTAAGATGGGCTTCTTTAAATCCTCGCTACCACCTCATCTCTGGGGAGAATAAATCAAGAGGGGATGCTCTGGAGGGCTCTGGCATCCCTGAGGAGATTTCTGGGATCCCTTCCCCGCCTGGCTCCTGCCAGGGGCCGTGCTTGGAGCAGCTGCCATGACCTTGCTGAAAACTTCAGCTCCTCTGCAGCCTGGAGGAGTGTGAAGGTCAGCCTGGAGGTCTGCAAAGAGACGGAGAAAAAACATCCCCGAGCTGATGGGGAAACTGATTTTTAGTGAGGATCTCTGCGGAGGAGGAGGGTTTGCTCCTCTGGGTGGTTTTTAGGGGGTATTTTAGGGTGAAGGAAGCGGTGGAGAGGCTCGGAGTGATGCTAGAGGAGCCTCCTGACGGCCCTTCCACGGCCTGGCTCCTGCCAGGGGCTGTGCTTGGAGCTGCAATGACCTTGCTGAAAACTTTGGCTCCTCTGCAGCCTGGAGGAGTGAGAGGGTTTGCTTTGACACAGTTTCCCTAAAGGTTTGCAAAGAAAAAACATCCCCGAGCTGATGGGCAGCAAGGGCAAAGTGATTTTTAGTGAGGATCTCCGCGGAGGAGGAGGGTTTGCTCCTCTGGGTGGTTTTTAGGGGATGTTTTAGGGTGAAGGAAGCGGTGGAGAGGCTCGGAGTGATGGCACAGCTGGGGACAGAGGGGCTGCTAAAGGCCCCCAGTGGGCAGCAAAGGGAGACACAGAGAAGTTGTGGATTCCCCATCCCTGGAATTGTCCAAGCCCAGGTTGCACGGAGCAGCCTGGGACAGTGGGACCCATGGGATGGGTGGCTCTGGATGATCTCTGAGTCCCTTTGCAATCCAAACCGTTCCAGGAAGGGCCCAGTGGGTTCTTTCTCACTGCTCCTAACCACCAAGAAATGCAGAGTTAGTGACAGCCAGGGATTGATGGATATTCAGGGATTGGTGGAGATCCAGGGACTGATGGAGATCCAGGGACTGATGGAGATCCAGGGATTGGTGGAGATCCAGGGACTGATGGATATTCAGGAATTGATGGAGATCCAGGGACTGATGGATATCCAGGGACTGATGGAGATCCACGGACTGATGAATATCCAGGGACTGATGAATATCCAGGGATTGATGGACATCCAGGGACTGATGGACATCCAGGGATTGATGGACATCCAGGGACTGATGGATATCCAGGGACTGATGGAGATCCACGGACTGATGAATATCCAGGGACTGATGAATATCCAGGGATTGATGGACATCCAGGGACTGATGGATATCCAGGGATTGATGGACATCCAGGGACTGATGGAGATCCAGGGATTGATGGACATCCAGGGACTGATGGAGATCCAGGGATTGATGTCTGTCCAACAGCACAGCCAGGAGTGGCAGATGAGCCCCTGGGGGAAGCCTGTGCATCCCGCACCTCCCATTCCACAGATCCCGCTGGAATTCCCTTTATTCCTCGTGTGCAGAACGGGGCAAGCTGGGGCTGGACCCTCTCCCAGTCTGGAGTGCCTGGATTGCTCAATAACTTCAGCTTTCCCCAAAGAAGTTCCTGGGAAAAGCTAAAAACGGAGTCTCCGAAGGGACGGGAATGAGGAAAGCAGGGAGGACATCCAGTGTGTCTGGGTTTGGGGGCAGCTGGGTTGGGCTGGCTCTTTAACCCGTCAGCACTCGATCGAGGAGCCTGAACACAGAATCATGGAGTCATTCAGTCTGGAAGGAAGTCCCAATCTTTCTGGAAAAGTTTGGCAAAAACTCCAAGATGGTGAAATCCAACCTCGGAGCCAACTCCCCCAGCGCTCCCACCAAACCACTTCTCCCAGTGCCACCAGTATCCTCAATTTTTCAGCTCCTCCAGGGATGGTGACTCCAGCACTTCCCCGGGGTGGCGGCAATTAACATCTGCCTAATTAAAAAAGCTCCCAATTGCCTTTTAGCTGCAGAGGGGACGGCGAGGGAAGCAGCCTGAGAGGAGCTGGGATCCCAGAGGATCCCCTCGGCAGCGGGATCGGAGGGCCAGGGGAGCAGCACGGCAGGTCAGGGGTTAAAAGGCAGCGCTGGCAAGTTTTTGCAAGTGAAAAGTGGGGGTTGCAAAGCCGGGAGTAATCCCGAGTTTTTCCAAAGCTTCCCGAGGTGCTCCCCAGCCCAGGGAAAGCTGCCCCAGGGCAGAGGGAGCAAACCCATGCATTCATCATGAGCTCGCCCCCAAGCTCGGTTTTCCAAAGGAGATTTTAAAAAAACCCCAAATCTGACACAAACCTGAAAACCCTCTCGGTTTTTCCCTCTCTTTTCCAGGCAGAGAAGCTGCTGGGAATCACCTCCTCCCCGATAGGGAGCCACGGTCTAATTAAGAAGAAACCCCCACAAGCCCCTTACAAAGTCTGAGTGGCAGCTGATTATTGTAGCAAAGTGCAACCTCTGCCATTTTGTCAAGCAAGCCCATCAAATTAGGGCGAAATAAGATGTCCATCTGTTTCCTGAATGGCAGCGCCGCCAAAAAATCAGATTCCCACCAGTTCCTTAAGTCCCAATTATTCCCAGATTATCTTTTGAGATCGGGAGATCGGCGCTGAACAAACCTCGTGGCCTCGTTACTGACAGCCCGGTGCATCCCTAAGGAGGGCAGGGGGGCTCGGGTGTCAATCCCCGCGGTGACCCCGGGGCTGGCGATGGCCCGGTGGCCACTGACAGCGGATAAACATTCCCGGCTCCCTCGGGATAAACATTCCCGGCTCCTGCCTCGGGCTCTGCAGGGGAACGGGGCCTTGGGAAGTTAAAGAATAACGAGGCGGCTGCAGGAGGCTGGGGAGTGGCAGAAAATTTGGGCTCCGTCCTGGATTTGGGGAGGGCAAACCAAAGGTGGAGGGAATGATTTCGGAAGGGAAAAGGCAGCCCCTGGTCCCGCGTGCCTTCCCAGGGGGACAAAGCTCAGAAAGGCCTCTCAGGTGGCACAGGAATTGTGGGGTTTAAGGCACTTCCAGCGTTTTCCTGAATGCCTCAAGTTTTGTTTCCTTCCCCCGTTCCTGCTGGCCAAAATCCTGCAGGGAAGGGATTTCCTTGGA
The DNA here is from genome assembly GCA_013397155.1 of Irena cyanogastra. Taxonomy (NCBI): domain Eukaryota; kingdom Metazoa; phylum Chordata; class Aves; order Passeriformes; family Irenidae; genus Irena; species Irena cyanogastra. The sequence continues at coordinate 53,408 of VWZV01003699.1, forward strand.
GGGCAAAACTCTTGTCCTGCTCTGCCCGCTCATGCCCCGATGGATTTTCTCACCCCACACCTCCCCTCTCGTTTCCCCAACAAGGCCACGGCTTCCTCCCCTCTCTCTTTTGAAAAATAAAATTCTCTTTCTAGAATCCCGGAGTTCGGGGTTGGAATCCCAGAGTTTGGGGTTGGAAGGGTCCTCAAAGATCATCTCATTCCAAACCCCCGATTCACTTGCAGGCTTCTGCTGTGGAATTATTTTACCTCTCAACTCCCTCAAAATCCATTTAGTTGAAAAAGAGGAATGAGATTGGGAATACAAAGTAAGAATTCCAACTTGTTCTCTTCCCTCTGCTTCACCCACCGAGTTTAACCCTGGCTTTTCCACACCAAAGGAGAGATGTTTTCTCTTGGAAGCCAAGCAACGACAACACTGCCCAGAAAGGCAAATTTGTGTCCCACGAGATTAAATTCCATCATCCTCTTCCCACCAAAAAGAGAGATATGAGATTTTTGGGAGACATCCCCATTCCCATATTCTATAAAATGGGGCAAGAAACCCCCACAGTTCTCCTCCTTCTGCTTCCCAGAACGTGAAAAAAACTTTTCGATGTCTTTTTCCCTCCTTTTTTCCCCCTATTCCGAGGCTTTGATTGCAAATCCTTTTGTCTCCCAGCTCCAGGGAACTCCCCCTCTTGCAGGTGGTGCTTGGCAGGCGAGGGGGAACTTGAGAGATTGCAGAGTGTGCCCGGAGAGAGGCCGGGATGAGCTGGGCTGGGCTGGGCTGGGAGGGAGGGAGGAACTTTTATTACACGGATCTAACAAGCAAAGCTTCCCAGAACGTTGCTGGGAGCATCCAGGCTCCACATCTGCATGAATTTCCACTTCAAACGCTGCACAGAAGCATCTTTATCACTCACCCAGCTCCCCTGAATGAAAGCTTCTCCCATCGCTCTCCAAAAGCTCTGCTGAAGAAAAAAAAAATAAACCAAACCACCCAACCCAAGCAACACAAAACAGAGGCGCAAAAAAAAAAAAAAAAAAAGAAAAAGCCCCAGAGGTTGGTGCTGGTGGTTTCTGTCTGGAAATGTCCCAGCTCAGGCTGGTGTGGGTCGAGAGCAAAGCACTGGAGATCTCACATTGGAGATGAGGAGCCCTGACCGTCCCACATCTCACCTCATTCCCAAAACCCAGCCCTGGAGCTTCCCAGTGAAATCCCGACAGCTTTTTGCCCCAGAATAAATCCCCTTCCCCTGGCTGCTGCCCGTGTTGGGACCCAGGAGGGGCAGGACCGACCTCGCAGGGATTTTGGTGGCCAGGGGATGAAGTTCCCAGAGGCTGCGGGCGAGCTCTGGCCACTGGGGAAGGCGCCCAGCAGCCCGAAATTGAGGCAGGACGAGGGGAAAACCCGGCATGGTTTGGGAGCTGCCAGATGGGAATGCAAATCCCTGCGGGAAAAGCAGCTGGAGAGAGGCAGGAAGGCTGAAGGAATTAATCAGTATTCCAGGGAAAACTCCCTGGCTGCACCCTGGGAAAAGGCAGAGCCGTGGGACTGTCCCAGAGTCCCCATGGGGAAGAGTCCAGGGGTTCTTTTCTCCTCTCCAAAGGCGCTGAGAGCCCAAAAAAAAAAAGAGGGGGAAAAGCCAACAGCTTTTCCTGCGTGACCCCAGATTGTTTTTGAATGTTCCTGGGGAGGGCAAAAATAAACAACGATCTGCTCTGTTGGAGTGGGGACACCTCGCAGGTCAACCCCGGCAGTAAATTGTGGGATGGCACCATTTCCATACAAATGCTGCAAAGGGGAGAGTTGGGAAAGAGAAAAGGCAAAAAAAAAAAAAAAGGGGGAAAAAATAATAAAAGCTCTCCACAAGCCCCAGCCACAAAACTGCAACTCTCGATTTCATTGTGCGCCGGTGACAAGAGCAAACCCAAAATCAAAGAGTTTCATGGTCATTTTTCTATCAGCGAGTGATGCCGGGTGAATAACTTATTTACATGCCAATGTGGAGGCCTGCAATGGGCCGGGATGGGAAAGCCGCCGCCGCTCTGTTATCAACAATGATAGCGGCAGCTCCCGGGAGCCACCCCGGGAGGAGGGCCCTAACGAGGCCGGGCTGCGGCGGCGGAATGGCAATGGGTTTTTAATTGGTGACACGTTATATTTATCAAGCTGACAGCAGAGGGGCAGAGCGGCAACCTCCTCGTTGTGTGTTTGCCTTCCACGACTTCCTTTGAACCCATTCACGTGTGAAAAGAATTTAAAGGTTATGGGAAGGGGAGGGCGGGGGGAAGGAGGAGGAAGAGGAGGAGGAGGGGGAGGACGGGAGGGAAGGAAGCCTTGTAATAATCCAGCATCATCCTGAATGATAACACTGAATTATTCAGGAGGGTCCGTGAAAGGGGGGGGAAATCAAGGCTGAAACAAAAGAGGAGTGAGGCCATTGTGCCTGGCTGCTGGAATGCGGGCAGGAGAAGGGAAGCAGGGCAGG
>VWZV01003700.1:14259-34290 GCA_013397155.1 Irena cyanogastra
AATCTGGGGTGTTGGGGCCCTGATGTTCCAAATCGGGGGTGTTGGGGGCCTGATGTTCCAAATCTGGGCTGTTGGAGGCTCTGGTGTTCCAAATCTGGGATGTTGGGCCCCTGGTGTTCCAAATCTGGAGTGTTGGGGGCCCTGGTGTTCCAAATCTGGAGTGTTGGGGGCCCTGGTGTTCCAAATCTGGAGTGTTGGGGGCCCTGGTGTTCCAAATCTGGAGTGTTGGGGGCCCTGGTGTTCCAAATCTGGGGTGTTGGGGGCTCTGGTGTTCCAAATCTGGCAACACTGGGCACTCCTGGAAGGGTTTGAAGGTGTTTGCCTGGTCCCTAAATCCTGTGTGGATCAGCTGGCCCAGCACAGAGCAGTGTGGGAAGAGCCTGGAAGCACAGCCTCCAGTTTCTTCGAGTGCCGAGCAATTAATTTGGGCAAGCAGGGAGTTGTACTGTGCAGTAATTAACAGGGAAAGCACCTCGGGCCAGCCTAACGAGGGGGTGTGGGTGTCCTGCACTTGGAGATTTGTTCCGTGTAATTGCAGCAATTTACCTGGCTGGATCAGTGTCACCTCAGCCCGTGTGCCACGAGGCAGGGATTTCTGCAGGAGGGCTGAAATGCCAGGGGCTGTGCCCAAAAAGGTGCCTGCCCCGGGGCACCTCGTTTGCCCAGAGCCCTGTGTGGAGTGTCAGCTCTAATCCTGTCCCAGGGCTCCCTGAGTGCCCAGCCTCTCCCCTGGACACAGTTCCCTTCCTTATATAGGGCTGGCTAAGTGCTGGGCACTAATGAGATGGGAATAAAGAGCAAGGATGAGCTGGCAGGCTGAGCCTGTGTACACAGGGACATCAACTAACACCAGCCTGGCTCCTGCTCCCCGAGGCCGGGCTTGATGCCTTTGGTTTGGAGCTTGGGATTTGATTGGAATATCAAATTCACCCACATGGAACCCCTGGACTCCCTTTCCTAGGGGGAAAAATATAGTGGTTATGTATATCCAGTGTTATTAGTGTTACTCACTGTCCCAGAGCATTTTTTCCTCTGGTTTTATTTCACAGGAAGAAATTTAAGCTGCATTAATTAAACAGTTCTGGACTAAGAGAATCCATAGGAGTTGCTGAATTAATATTTTGTCTGGTTTAATTCACACTGTATCTTACCCAGAATGATGAGTGTTCTGCTTAAAAACGTTTGTGGAAATACTGTTTGGTGTAGTCAGAAATGGTTGTGGTAAAATGTTATCTGCCTGGTCTGTCCTTGATGAATTTATGCATCAACAGCTTTACAGCAGGAAACAACTGGCAGATATCAGTCTTAGAAAGTCCCAGCCTAAATCATTGACGTGGGTAAGACATGGCAGGAATTAAGAGCCAAGCAAAGGCAGTGTTTGGAATAATTTTAATTTAGTTTCGTGTTTACTCTCATTAAAAAAACCAGGGGTGATACCTGGAAGAGAAAGATTTGAAGGGAGATTCGAGTGATTGAGAGGGCTGCTGGCAAAGAGGCAGGAATGAAGACTGAAGGAAAATCGAGTTGTTTTGGCTCTGGCTTCTTCCTGGAGCTTTGCAGTTCCTGGTTGTGCTGTGTTCCCCACGAGGTGGGAGCAGCAGGGAAAGGAGGAGGTGAGGGGGTGGTTTGATCCCTACCTGGGTGTACCTGAGCTGTTGCTCACAAAGCAGCACAAGCCGCAGTGGGTGAACATGGAACAACTTGGAAACATTTTTTTTTGGGGGTAGTGACTCACTGCAACTTACCCAAAGTGACCTGATTTAGTTAAATGAGGCTAAATATAACCCATGTGAAAAGTACTGACATGTGGGAGGAGACGCCAGAGCTGGCACTCAGCCCCTCAGTTCTGCAGGGAACATCTTTCACGACTGGTGACTAATAATTTTTTACTCTTGCTGGCTTTGGAAATAACAATCCCTGCTCCATTTTCCCCCCCTTGTAGGGAGAGAGGAGGGAAATGCTGCGGCCTTAACCTGCCTTTGTGAATTGCAGCTCTCTGCTATGGACAGTGCCATCACCTTGTGGCAGTTCCTCCTCCAGCTGCTCCAAGAGCCCCAGAACAAGAACATCATCTGCTGGACCTCCAACGACGGGGAATTCAAGCTGCTGCAGGCAGAGGAGGTGGCCAGGCTCTGGGGGATCCGCAAGAACAAGCCCAGCATGAACTATGATAAACTCAGCCGGGCGCTGCGCTACTACTACGTGAAGGTAGGCTGGAAATCCTGCTCCAATCCTTATCCCTCTCAGCTAAGGAGCTTTGTTTGCTCCTGCCTTCCCTCCTCCAGGGGAGGGGTGGCACTGCTGTGTCTCTGCCAGCTTGAAGGAAGTCGAGCTGCTTTGTTTAAAGGTGTTGGTTTGGTTTTTAATTTCGTTCATCGGCGCGCTGCTTTCCTCCTCGCTGGTTGGTTTGGGAGGTGCTGGTGGATTTGTGCAAAGTGCTGGCTTGGTGTCTTTGCTGATACAAATCCACCTTTGGATCCTAATCCCTTTTCCAAAAATACACACCCTTGCAAGGGTTAAAATCCAGGTGAAGCAGCAGGAGAGGATGATGGAGAGCGAGAATATTGCACCACTGTCAGATCTTCTTGCAGCTTTCTCCTTATTTCTTTCAAAACAAACATTAAGTATTTTTACTTTCTCTGTGTAGTCAGAATTACACCTTCAGTTTGACCACTGTTTTCAGCCCAGCAGAGTGAGAAGCTTTTGTTTATCCAACATCTTCCAGTCTCACCTTTGTTTCCCTTTATCCCACGGCTGCTCGTGTGTGAATGGAGCAGATAAAAATAACCCCCAGTTTCTGAGGAGCCTCAGCCTGGAGCAGGTGGGAGGTTGCTGGTGTTCGTTACTGGGTGCCACAAATCTGCCTGGGTACTGAGAGATCTCAGCAACAATCAGGGAATGATAAATAAGGATAATTCCAAGTCCAGAGTGTGTGTGGCATTTCGCTGAGGAGCAAAACAAGTTTGACAGATGCTGTTCTGTGGTATTGAAATAACTGATTAGCCTGCATTCTGCTGACGAGTTCAGCTGCTCATTTTCCTTTATTATCATCTTATTAAGAATAAAGGTGGTTTGATTTGAAGTACAAGCTCTCAGTTCTGCAGTCCTGGAGAAACCCTTTAGCAAGTTCTGCTATTAAATTACCCATAGTGTACCCAGCTGAGTGATCCTTCATGGGGGTAATGGGCATTTTTTGATGTTGAACAGGATTTCTTGGCAGTTTTTAGGCCATTTTTAGTATGTTTAATGTCAGGTTAAGCTCACCTGTTGCAGTGTTTTGTCTGCCAGCTCCGGCAGCAGAACTGGAACACACAGAGTGTTTTTAAAACAGGAAAAAAAGAAACATTCTTTCTTTTTTTTTTTTTTTTTTTTTTTTTTTCTAAAATATTACACTTTTTATTTTTTCTGTCNAAAGATTACACACTTTAATTCCTCTGTGCCTATTTTAGGCAGTGTTTGTAGGAAGAAAATTAATCCGGAGAAAGACCTAAATATACTTTGTCTTCTTCCCCCCCCCAGAATATCATTAAGAAGGTGAACGGGAAGAAGTTTGTGTACAAATTCGTGTCGTACCCAGAGATCCTGAACATGGACCCGCTGGTGGTGGGCCGGATCGAGGGGGACCCCGAAATTCCCGGCTTTGGGGAGGTCCCCAGTGCTCCCAAGGAGGTGGAAAACTGCGGCAAGGAGAAATCCCAGTCCTGTGCTAAGTCCTCCAGCCGCAACGACTACATCCACTCAGGCCTGTACTCCTCCTTCACCCTCAACTCCCTCAACTCCTCCAGCGTGAAGCTCTTCAGGTCCATCAAGATCGAGAACCCGGCCGAGAAGCTGACGGAGAAGAAACCTCAGGACGCCACCCCCTCTGTCATCAAGTTTGTCACCGTGCCCTCCAAAAAGCCTCCCTCTGCCCCCCTGGTCTCCAGCGCTTCGGCGGTGGCCGTCACCTCCACGGTGACCACCCCCGCCGTGTCCTCCTCGCTTCCCCTGGGCTCCGAGGAGACTCTGCAGAGCCTGGAGACGCTGGTGCTGCCCAAGCTGGGCGTGCCCGAAGCTCCTCCAGCACCTTTGCCAAACTTGAGCACCAGCTTCACCCCGACCCCCCCCATATCCTCGGTGTCTCCCACCCTCCAGGTGCCCTCCACGCCCCCCTCGCCGCCCCTGAGCTCCAACCCCGACCTGGACATTGACACGGACATCGAATCCGTGACTTCCCAGCAGCTGGAGCAGGCCCAGGGCCTCCAGCACCAATCCCCAGAGCCCAAAGAGCAGCAGGATTCGGCTGGGCTGGAGAAGGAATTTGCCAATCACCTCTCCAGATCGAAAAAGCCCAAAGGGCTGGAGCTGGCTCCCACTCTGGTCATCACAGGCAGCGATCCGAGTCCTCTGGGCATCCTGAGCCCTTCCCTCCCAACTGCTTCTCTTACTCCAGCACTTTTCTCTCAGGTGACCAAATTCCCTTAAATTCCCTTCCTGGTTTCTTTTTTTATTTTTTTAATTTTTTTTTTAGCTAACAATAGTGATGATGTTATGCATGAAAACAGCAAGTGGAAAATGAATAGTTCATTGTATGCAGAGATTTGGAACTCAGGATGTCACTCCCTGGTTGTTGGTTTGGGTTTTTTTTTAATCAAACACAAGTTTGATTCACAATTGGTGTTAATGCACCCCAAAGTGTGCCCAGGTGCTGGGCATGTGGAGGCAAAACCCAAACCAGCTCCAGCAAGGTTTGTAAACCTTGCCAGGGGGATACTGAATTGTTCCTAAACCCTGCCCCTAAATCCTTCAGCTGGGCCTGCAAATCCTTCAAAACCAGAGACCCACAGAGGTGCCTGCTCAGCTTTTTTTACTCAGTTAGTAGCATTTAGTTAAAGCCAAATTCTTGTGAGCGAGCAGCAATAAGAGCAGCTGCTTAATTTGGTTGTTATCTTTGTGTGGGAAAGGAAAGCTTTCATGTCTCATGGAAAACTTGGAAGAGAACTGCATCCAGCAGGGCTGTTAAATCATTCTGGATCTGTGTAATCTCTCCCCTGCAATAAATTGGAATTAGAATGAAACTGTGGGGAAGCTGCTGGTTGAAAAGTGAAATGGCTGAAGACAGAGAAAAGAAAAAAAAAAGCAAAATCCAAGTGGAGTTGTTCATTTGGCACCCTGGGAAGTGCTTGGCTGGTGAGCCTGGAATATTCAGGAGCTGGATGGAAACTCCTTTTGTTGTTGCTGGCATTGTCGGTGGCACCAGGAGCGTGCTCGTGCCCTTTGTTTTTTCCTTTTTAAACCCAAAATCCCACTTTTCCAGAGCGCAGGTGCTGGATTGGAGGAGGAGCTGCTCTGCTGTGGCTTCCAGCAGGATTTGGGGGAAAAAAAAAAAGGGTTGGATTGTTCAGTGAGGGGAGGGAAGAGGAGGAGCAGGAGGAAGGAGGGGACGGGAGTTCCTGGCAGCTGAGGGGATGTTGTGGCTGAAATTCCATGGGAAAGGCTGGAATTCCAGGGAAAATGCTGGAATTCCATGGGAAAAGCAGGAATTCTATGGGAAAAGGCTTGAATTCAATGAGGAAGGCTGGAATTGCATGGGGAAGGCTGGAATTCTATGGGAAAGGCTGGAATTCCATGGGAAGGGCTGGAATTCCTTGGGAAAACCTGGAATTCCAGGGAAAAGGCTGGAATTCCATGGGAAGAGCTGGAATTCCATGGGAAAGGCTGGAATTCCTTGGGAAAGGCTGGAATTCCATGGGAAGGGCTAGAATTCCATGGGAAGGGCTGGAATTCTTTGGGAAAATCTGGAATTCCATGGGAAGAGCTGGAATTCCATGGGAAAAGCTGGAATTCCATGGGAAGAGCTGGAATTCCATGGGAAAGGCTGGAATTCCTTGGGAAAGGCTGGAATTCCATGGGAAGGGCTAGAATTCCATGGGAAGGGCTGGAATTCTTTGGGAAAATCTGGAATTCCATGGGAAGAGCTGGAATTCTTTGGGAAAATCTGGAATTCCAGGGAAAAGACTGGAATTCCATGAGAAAAGGCTGAAATTCCATGGGAAAGGACTGGAATTCCATGGGAAAATCTGGAATTCCAGGGAAAGAGCTGGAATTCCAGGGAAAAGGCTCTCACAGCTGTTTTCCTGTCTTTCCAGACTCCCATCCTGCTGACTCCCAGCCCTCTGCTCTCCAGCATCCACTTCTGGAGCACCTTGAGCCCCGTGGCTCCTCTGAGCCCTGCCAGGCTGCAAGGTGCCAACACCCTGTTCCAGGTGAGTGCCAGGCTCTTTCCTCCAGGGATCACTTATTCCAAATATTTCCCGTGGAAATAAAACAGGAGTTGTTGTTTCCTTCCCCCCCTGTGGTAGCTTTTGAAGGGGTTCATTTTAGTTTTTACCCAGAAATTAAAGTTTGGGATTAACTGCAGCACAGACTGCTTTAGAAGGAGATTTTTTTCTTTTTTAGGTCTGTTCTTCCCGTAAAAAAATTCCTCCCTGTAACTTTTTTTGGTTGGGACTTTCCTGAATTTCAAAATTTTCCACTCTATTGATTGTTCCAATTGTTCCTGCTGAAAAAATATTAATTAATCTCACAACTAGTGAGGAGAAGGAGTGGGTGTTGGATCTCTGTGATGATGTGTGGCACAGTTTTTGGTGGTTTTTATGGAAGATATCCATAAAATTCCTCCCTGTGAGAGTGGAGGCACAGTTGCCCAGAGAATCTGTGGCTGCTCCTGGATCCCTGAAAGTGTCCAAGCCAGGGTATTTTTTACTATATAGAAAAAAATCCACTATATTTAAGAAAAAACCCCTCATTTACTTGTAATTCTCATGTTTTTCCCTCACACTTCCACTCTGGCACTGGAATTTGCTGAGGCAAAGAGTAGAATTTAACCAATTTAATTAATTTTTAATTTCATTCCATTGAAATGAAAGAATTTAATGAAATCTTCTGGGTTGGCATCTGTCATCTCCATGGAGATGAAGGAAGTTCCTCATCTGTACCACGAGGATGAGGAATAAACAAGGAGGGCTGAAATGACACTGGCTATTTCAGCCTGGAAAGAGCTGATAATTAATTAACTGAGGGGCAATTTAGACCCCATTTTCCCCACCAACCTGGATTAAAATCTCATTTTATTGAGGATATGGGGCAGCGCTCAGCTCAGGGGTCACCGTGAGCATTAAAAAATAAATTAAAATTGAGACGCCAAAAGGATTCTTTGAAGTCTGGGGTGGATTTGCTTCGTTTTGTCGTTGCATTAGTTGTTTTTTTTCCTCTTTGTGCACAGCTATGTGAGGAGCAGTGAATTTAAGTGGTTTTTTGGTGATTCTTGTTTTATCTCTCAGTTCCCATCAGTGCTGAACAGCCACGGCCCGTTTACTCTGTCGGGACTGGATGGACCCTCCACCCCTGGCCCCTTTTCCCCGGATCTCCAGAAGACATAGCACATGGAATTCCTGGAACAGGAAAAAGAGATGGGACACTTCTCTTGAACCACCTTTTTTTTTTTAAAAAAGAGCAGTTTGTAATTCCACAGAGATTCTCAACAGCTGTAGTTGTTGCCATTCCCGAATCAAAAAAAAAAAAATTGCCTTTTTTTTGCAAAAATTCCCCCTTTTTTTGGAAGAACCCAGGTTGGGAATGTATATGCAAACGCCTTAATAGGAGCTGCAGCTCCAATCTCTTCTCCTCCTCGGTTTGGAAGATTTTTTCCCATCTCCAAAAGGAATTTTGGGTGATGTTGCAGCAACTGAATCTGCACTGACTGCAGCAAACAGCACCAGAGGAGGCTTTTCTCTGTGACTCTTGGAAAAAAACAAACAAACAAAACAAAACTCTCTGTTCTTCTGCTTCCTGTGCTCAGCAAGGAGAACCCTGAATCCTGCTGGAAGCTGGAATTCCAGGAAATTCTTGGGAATGGGGTGTGTGCTGTCAGCTCTGCCCCGGAGGCGCCACAACTCTGCAGCAACAAAAGCAGCCAGGGCTTTTCTGCTGGCCTTGTTTCTTGGGGTTTTTTTTGGTTTTTTTTTTGCAGGGAGAAATTTTCTCAAGGATTTATTCCAAGTTTGTGTCCAGGACAATTCTGTGGAGCCCCTGGGAGAAGAGGTGGGGCTGGATTTTGGATGTTTCTCTGCCTTCCTTCCCTTCCTGTGAAGGGTGGGATGAGCTCCTCTCACTTCTCACAGAGTTTGAACGCTGGAGTCCAAACATTTCTTGTGCCAGAGACCTGCTCCAGAGCCTGGGAGCTCCCTGGGGGGATTTTCCCTGCAGTTTTGGGGGGATTTCCCTGCAGTTTTGGGGGAATTTCCCTGCAGTTTTTGGGGAATTTCCCCTGCAGTTTTGGGGGGAGGTTGCTGCCTGACCTGGAATTTCAGACCCCAGCAGGGTGAGAACAGCAACATCCCAGCATTTGTGTTGCTCCTCTTTCCCCACAGTTCTGGAAAAATTTCCTGCTTTTCCCCACGTGGAAAAGCTCCTCTTTTGCCAGCTCTTATCCCAAGTTTTGCAGAGGAGCTGTTGAATTTTTTTTTCTTGGAGGGAGCAGTGACCCCCAAACCAGGCTGAGGTTCAGCCTCGTGGTAAATCTGCTTCCACCTCCTTGGTGTCCTGGATTAATGATGCAGGGTTGTTTCCCAGAGCCATTGGGGATTAGATGGAATTTGCAGGTGGATTTTTACACCTCAGGAGGCCTTTTGAAAAAACTGAGGGGTGAAAAAATGAGAGATGCTCCTCTCTCAGCCCCTCAATCTGGGAGTGCTGGGCTGTGGCTCTGTTCCTTCCAGTCTGATGTCAGGCAGCAACTTCTGGGTTTGAGCTGGGGGTGTCAGAGCATCTTCTCCATAAAATGCTCCCAGAAAACAGATGGAGACATCTCTTTCCTTCAGCATGAGCAGAGGAAGATTTTCCCCTCTCCAGCAGGAGGAGCTGACAGTGTTTGCTGTAAATACTGCACCTATTCCATGGCTAAGTGGAACTCAAGCTTTGCCAGAGTTTTTTTTCCTTCTGCCACTTCTGCAGGCTTGGAATTCCCTTTAAAGCCACAACACCCAAGACTTTTCTTTTCCTGCAGTGCTGTTCCCTTTCTATATCCTGACACTGAGATCCACAAAAACCACTTTTGTGTGTTCCTGACGTGACACCTGGGACAGGTGGGTGGAACAGAGTCGCTTTTTTTTGGGCATTGTTCACCTGCCCAGGGGAAAAGTGGGAGAAAAAAATATTCCTTTTTCAGGTGGAGAAGCAGGGAGTGAGCTCAAGGAGTGACCTGTCTTCCTGTTGGCTCCTGTCAGAGGCAAAAAATGCTTCACATTTAGACATCAGCAGATGCAGGAGGAAATTCCTGCGCCAGCAGCTCTTAAAATGTGCAATATTGACCTTTTTTTTTTTTAAAATTTTATTTTTATTTTTGAAATGCAGAAGAGAAGCTGCAGGTGACCATGAAGAGCAGGCATCTGGATTTTTTTTTTTTTTTGGTTTGCATGTTTGGAGCCTGCTCTGGGAAATTTCTACAGCTATGTATAAATAGCAGCACTTTGGTTGGTTCAGGTTGGCCAATTTTACGCCTACCAAAAACGTGGACTTTTGACATTTGCAGGCTGGGATTCGAATTGAAAAATTCATGAATGAGCACTAAAAACTTGCAATGTAATTGCTTCCCTTCCCCCTTGTTCCCCTGTGGAGAAAAGCCAAGTTTAGCTGTTGCAAATTTGTGCACTTAATTCTTCGCGAGCTTTTTATCGCTTTGGGCAGAGGGTCAAGCCCAAAAAATGCAATTTGTGGGCTCCTGCTCCTCTCCAAGAAGCTTCCCAGAACTGCTGTGGCACAGAGATTCCAGGTTTTCCTTTGGGCACGCTGTTGCTGTGGAAATGCAGCCTGGATGGGATGGTGAAACCCAGAGTGGGAACGGGATCCCTTTGGCTCCTTAAGGCCAAAAATCCGAGTCCACAGAGGGTGATGAACTCTGGGAAAGCTCCTGGAAAAGGGAGAGGAGGTGGGAGAGGAGCAGCTTTTGCTGCCTTTTCTCCACTGCAATTTTCAGGTCACTTAAGGGAATGTTTCCTTGTGCATTGAGTGCCAGGGAAGTGCCAGCTTTTCCTGGGTCACATTCCTGGCAGAGCCTCCCTGGGGGCTCGCTCCTGGGAGCTGCTGGCTCTTTAGGTCACTGCAGGAGCAGTTTTGTGCAGCTCCTCACAACTTGGTTTTCATTTTAGCCTAGGGCAGGTGGGGTTAGAGTAGGTTCTGGTTTAGTTCTGTACCGTGGTGGTTTAAAAAAAAAAAATTTAAAAAAAAATAATGCAGCATTGCAGCAACTTTTTTTTCTTAGGTTCTTGTTGCTGGAGTAGCTTTGGTTTTGTGGAATGCTTGGCAATTTTTGCATCAGTTCCTTCCTGGCTGGTTTGGGTTACCTGGAAGGTCAAAGCATTTGGTGTAGAACAAAAAAGAGTTTGGTAGAAGACAGACAAGAACCCAGCTTGTGGAGGTGGGAATAAATCCCTGCTGTTGGTCACACCTTCCACGGAACCCAAAGATTCAAAAACCTGGTAGGATTTAGGAAGCTGAACTCGTGTCTTGCTTCTGGGAATCTCTTTTTTTTTAATATTTTTTTTTTTCCATGGGGAGTTGCTGCTGCTGCCTGGGCCGTGCCTGGCTCTGTTTGGGATCCTGGATTTTCAGGGAGCAGAAAATTGGCCCATGGTTATGGAATTTTGGGGGTTTTTTAGCAGCAGCTTTAGGTTTAGAGCTTTATTTCAGACCTGTCCTCAGCAGGGGATGCAATTTCTGTGCCCAGATTTTGGCACATTCAAGCTCTGCTTTGCAGTAGGTCAGGAAGGGACAATTCCTTGTTTTCATTTGGAGCATCCCAAGGCTTTGGAATCCAAGCAATCTTTGGGATAGTGGAGTGGTGAGTGAGAGCAGAAGGGCTTTGGTTGGGAGAATTCCCCCCTCTGATGCATTTTCAAACCTCAGCTATCTCACAAATGGAATTTTTTGGGTTTCTAATGTTCATTCTGAGGGCAGTGAGGCTGCTGAGGTGCAGATCTCCCTTCTCCAGCTTCCCCCAGCCCCTGGCATTCCTGGGGATTTGGGATTCTCTGGGGATTTGGGATTCCCTGGGGATTCCAGCTGGGATGGGAGTGCAGGGCCCTGATCCCTCCTGCAGCTCTGCCCCTCTCTCGTGGCTTTATTCATTTATCTTTTAATTGTTTGCTCCTGCTTTGTGGCAGTTTTTGATGGGCTCTGCAGTTTGACCTCTCCTGTTTTTAAGGCAGATTTGTTTCCAGTCCATCTTGGTGTTGTATCAAGAGATTTTATTGTCAGCTCTGGAAATCAACCTCAGCAGTGGGTCAGGGAAAAAAAAACTTCTAAGTTAAAAACTTTTGAGTTCTAGGTGACTATTTTGGTCTCAGCTCTGTGTGAGGAATAGAATCTGGGTCTGGAAGAGTAGAAATGGGGGGGAAAAAAGAGAATTTTTGGCCTCTGAGGTAGTGGGGTGGTTTTAAAAAATCAGAGTGGGGTTTTGCAAGCAGCCCCTGAGGGTCCCCCAGAGGAGCCCAAATCCCTGAAGATTCACTCAGGAGCTCTGCAGGATGTTTGAGGAGGCTGGTGCTGCCTCAACAGAGGAATTATGGGCTGGTTTGGAGTTAATTAAGTAGCAATTAGCAGTGGCTGTGGGGTGGGAGCAGATCCAGGGCAGTGGGACAGCCTGGAATCAGAGCTGGCAGAGGAAGATTTTGGGATCAAGTGCAAGGACACTTCTATGTCCCTTTGCCTTGGGGAATGTTTATTCCCCTCTGCTTTTAGAGCTGAGGAGCTGATTTGGAATAATAAAGCTTAAAAAAAAAAAAAAAGAAAAAGGGAGAAAAATCTAGGGAAAGCCAGTCCTGTGTGAGATCAGCTGGAATTCATCTGGGGTGAATCCTTCTCCAGCAGGAATTTTGGGAGGCAGAACCCTGGGAATTCAGCAGCAGCTGCTCCAACTTCCCTGGGCTGGGAAATTGTTTTGAGTTTGAGTTTTTTGTGTCTTGGAGGGATTTAAATCAATTTAAATCCATTTTTAGCTCCCTCATCCAGCTGTGTGCCAGTGCTGTCCTGTCCGTTCCTGAGGCATTTTTGGGGCACAGAACTCCAGTTTGGGGAGGGGACAGAGAGAAATCCTTGGAAATGGAACCAAATCTCCCTCCAGAGCCTGGTTTTAGTCAGGAGGGCAGAACAGAGGAGCCAGGAGGGCAGTGCTGCCCGTTCCTGCCAGGATTCCCTGAAGCACTCGGGGCAGAAAGGTGAAATTTTGGGTTTGGTGGCATTAAACCCTGAGCTGAGGGATTTCATTCCTGCTTTGTGCCAGGAACAAGCAGGAATCAGGAGAATGTGTTCCCTGCAGATTGTTTTTCTGTCTGACCACAGGTGGGCAAGGTGGGCAGGGCCCTGTTTATCCATGGGTATTCCAACATTTCCCTGTTGGAACAGCAGAATGTCTGCTTCCTATAAATTATTTTGGAACAAAACCACCCTAAAACTGGCGAGAATTGAATTTTGTTTCACCCTCCCAAAGAAAGCAGCAGATTTTGCTTGTGGAGCTCTTCCAGGCCCTGATGAGAAGCACACTCAGAGCTGAAAAATTGTAATTTTTTTTTTAGATTCCTTAAAGTGTTGAAGCCTGCCTGGAGCACACGTGGGTCATGCCTGGCAGGATGTGTTCCCAAAAATCCATATAAATATCCCCATCCTCCCTCTGAGCAGATTCTGCACTGTGCAGTTGCCACTTTGGAATATTTTGCACTCCCTTGGGAGGTTTTTTTGGGGTTTTTTCTTCGCTTTCAGCACTCAAGTCAATCCTGCCCCAGCGTGCACTCACGAGTTGCCAAAGGTTATTTTTTGACATTGTTGGTTGTCACATCTCCTGANGTACAAATTCAAGAGGCAAAATGATGTTGTAGTGAGTGTCTGAAACTTCCTACACTGGAGACTTTTCTGGACAAGACAACTGTAAAAGTCACCCCTTGTTCCAGCTAGGTGAATTCTTCCTGAGACAGAATTGCTNGTTTTGTGTGCAGGGAACAAAATTTTGGGCTTGGTTTAAAAGATTTCCCTGCTGAGGTTGTGTTGCAGGAGGTTTTCATCTCAAAGCAGGGCTGGGACAGGAGAATCCTGTGGAAAACAGGGATCTGAGTGGAGAGGCTGGAGCTGATTCCAGAGCCCCTTTCAGCAGTGCTGTACCAATAACTGGAAGCTGTTGTTTATTTTGATTTTTTTCCTTTCCTTTAGGGTGATTTTTCTGTGGTTTTTGGAGCACAGGGAGGCTCTGAGGGTGGCCTGTGCCTGGTTCCTGGAGTGTGCTGTGTGCTGGGGTGGGGGGCTCCAATATTCCAATATTCAGCTCCTTGGGATGTGTTTTGGGGTTGTTTTTTTTTTATTTTATTTGTCCCTAGCATGTCCTAACCCCTCCAAGCTTTGAAACTAGAATTGTGTTGACTTTTTTTTTTCCTTTCTGTTGTTGTTGTGCCGTTGTTCAATTGCACAGAATTTTTCTATATGTAAAATACCCTTTTGAAACGTTTCATTCTCTGTGAGCAGGGTTGAGATTTTTTCTTTGTAGCTTGGAAAAAGATCCTGAAATTCCCTTTTCCAACTTGTTTTGTAGCCTGTTGCAGTGTTACCAGATGGCCTTATGTACGTCACAGTGCTTTGTGATGGGTACAGTAGCACATTTAATGCTTATTCCCTTCTGCTTTTAGAGCTGAGAAGTTCATTTGGAATAATAAAGCTGGGGGGGAGAAAAAAAGGGAAAAATCCTAGGAAAACCCAGTCCTGTCTGAGATCAGGGTGAATCCTTCTCCAGCAGGAGTTTTGGGAGGCAGAACCCTGGGAATTCAGCAGCAGCTGCTGCAGCTGCCCTGGGCTGGGCAGTTTTTTGTGTCTTGGAGGGATTTAAATCGATTTAAATCAAATTTTAGCTCCCCATCCAGCTGTGGTGCCGTGTGCTGTCCTGTCCATTCCTGGAGTTGTAGGAAGGTGATTTTGGGGTGGAATTTTCAGGCTNTTGTTCAGTGTTACTAAATTTTGCTTTTATTTAACCTTCTGAGATAACATTTAGGAAGACCTTCAGTGTGTAAATCATCCTGAAAATTCAAAGTGTGAGCAGCTGGATTAGGGCAGGGACGGAGCTGTTTGAGCACATTTCAGGTTTGAGTACAATTAGGAGGCAAAAGTTTTTTTAAGATGCAAAACTTCCTTTGCACTGTCCTGACACTTCAAAGTGACAAATGCTGCTTTGGCAGTGGCTCTTTGGGAATTGTGATTTCAAACATCATGAAGGTCTTTCCTGAGAAATCAGGTGACTTTTTTCTATTGCTTCGATTTTTGTGCAAAAAAAAAAAAAAAAACAAAAACAACAAAATAAAAATAAAAATCAATGTATTGCAATCTTTTTTTTTTTAAAAAAAATGGGGTGGGAATAGTTAAAGAAAACTATTTTATGTAAGAACTGACAGAGGGATTTTGCTTTGTATAATGCAAGCTGGCTTTAAAAAAAGCATTGTAGCAAATTATTCAAGTCAATCATATGTTAATAGTTATGTGCAACCAGACATGCAAAACAATTGTATTTTTTTAAATAAATATTTTTAACAAAGTTTCTGCTCATTTGACTGGTTTTTTTTTCACTTTCAGTAGAGAAAATAGAAAGTTACACCTGCAGGGGATGTGATAAGGAGGGAGTTCATCAGACCTTGAGGTAAATTGTATTTTAAAGTGTTTNTGGGGTGGAATTTTCAGGCTG
Source organism: Irena cyanogastra (assembly GCA_013397155.1). Classification (NCBI taxonomy): domain Eukaryota; kingdom Metazoa; phylum Chordata; class Aves; order Passeriformes; family Irenidae; genus Irena; species Irena cyanogastra. Next base: position 29,012 of record VWZV01003700.1, read on the forward strand.
AGCTGGGCTCTTGGCAGTTTTTTTGGGAGCTTATCCCTCCCTCTGGAGCTCCAGGCTGGAGTTTTACCTTCCCAGCTGGACCCTGCTGGGATTTTTCAGAACAATCAGTGGGGAAAACTCCCCTGAAAAGCAGCAGGAGGGGGAAACATTTCCAGTGGCTCTTGCCAGAACAGAGTTGCATTTTTCTTTTCTCTATAAATATATATATATATATCTATATATATAGTACAAATTCAAGAGGCAAAATGATGTTGTAGTGAGTGTCTGAAACTTCCTACACTGGAGACTTTTCTGGACAAGACNATTTTTGTAAAAAAAAAAAAAAAAAAAACAAAAACAACAAAATAAAAATAAAAATCAATGTATTGCAATCTTTTTTTTTTTTAAAAAAATGGGGTGGGAATAGTTAAAGAAAACTATTTTATGTAAGAACTGACAGAGGGATTTTGCTTTGTATAATGCAAGCTGGCTTTAAAAAAAGCATTGTAGCAAATTATTCAAGTCAATCATATGTTAATAGTTATGTGCAACCAGACATGCAAAACAATTGTATTTTTTTAAATAAATATTTTTAACAAAGTTTCTGCTCATTTGACTGGTTTTTTTTTCACTTTCAGTAGAGAAAATAGAAAGTTACACCTGCAGGGGATGTGATAAGGAGGGAGTTCATCAGACCTTGAGGTAAATTGTATTTTAAGGTGTTTTGCTAAATCAGGTGCTATTCTGGTGAAAATTTCCTTAAAATAAGATTTTTTCCCCTCAAAGTAGCCAAAATGGAGATTGGAATTACCAAGCCCAAGAAATTTAATTCAGGATTTAATTCTGGATTTTCATTCAGAAGAGACTGAGCTGTGTTTTACCAAACCTGCCAGGCCAGAGTGAGATTTCAAAGCTGCCAGCCCTGCTGTGACACAAACTGAGGAGATTTCTGCCCAAACCTGCTCCCTCCTGGAATTGTTAGGTGCTCATTTCCTCTCAGGGTGGCAGGGGCTTGAGGAAGGACAGATTTGAGGGGTTTTATTTTGATTTTTGCAATGGTTTTATTCTGGGCAGGTCCAGCAGAGGAACAGTGGCATCCTGTGGAGCTGGAGAAGAATTACAGCCTGGAATAGAGCTGGAATCAAATCCCAGAAGGGTTTGGGATGGCAGGATCTTAAAAACTTTCTCATTGCATGGGCAGGGACACCTCCCAACCTGGAATTAGGTTTGGTTTCATTGTAGGCTCACAGAATGGATTCCAGCTGTGGGGTTTGGGGCAGAAGGGTGTCCCTGAAGTCCAGGGATGAGCTGAACCCAGAATTCAGCCTCATTGACCCGATCCAAACTCAGCTGGAGGGAGGAAAATGGCGATTCAACAGCTCCAGGCTCTTTTCTGCAGGAGTTTGTGGAGGTATTTTATGGCTGCTGCTTGGAAAAATGGGAATTTCCCAGAAGATCCGTGGCTGTCCCGTCCTGGCAGTGTCCAAGGCCATGCTGGAGCACCCTGGGATGGTGGGAGGTGTCCTTGGCCATGGAATGTGAAGTTTTTAAGATCCTGCCATCCCAAACCCTTCTGGGATTTGATTTTAATCCTAGCAGAAGATTCCAGTGCTATTCCACTCCCATTCAGGCTGTATGGGATTTAAATTCCCTCCCAACCCAAACCATTCCACAGCTCTTCAAATACCAAAACCAGTTTAATTAAAAAAAACGTGTTAGATTCAGTCTGAGTTTAAATGGAGGTATTGGAGTGAGCCCAGTCAGCGAGCAATTAGCAATCAATCACCTTTAATTAAACACTGCTCTATATACACACGTACATATGTACATCACATACAGCAGATCAAGCAAGGAGTTGCATCCACAGCCACTCCTGGCAGGAGGAGCTTGACATTCCCCAAAAATTCCAGTCCTTTCCTGGTGGCTGGGACAGGCCATGCGTGGGCTGTGGGAGTACCTTACACAAGGCACCTGGATGAGGAGATTGCACAGGTGAAGCAGCTGGAGCCTGGCTCCCAAAACAAAAAAAAAAATCCCTTCTTTCTTGGAGCTTGGCTTGGAAGTTGGAAATAAAACCAACTTTAAAGTAAGACCTTCAGCTGGAGCAGCTTGAGGAGTGACTTAAAGCAAAACGAACCAGCACAGCTCATTCTTGACTTAAAAAAAAAGAGAAACACCCCCAAAAAAGAAAAAAAAAGGCAAATTATTATTTAAAATCATTTAAGAGGCCTGAGCATGCTGAGTAAGACACTGTTGAGAGTGTGGAATATACAGGAATTAAATGTGCAAATAGAGACAGGCCCTGCTACCTGTGTGCACCTGGAGGGGCTCTGCCACTGTGGAACTTTCCCCCCTTTGGAAGGATCAAGGGAGCTGACACAGACTCGAGTCACAAAAACAAATTAAAACCCAGGATTGTGCTGCAAATTCGAGGGGGTTCCAGAAATAAAATCTATTCAATGCAGTGACCAAGCCAGGAGACATTCAGTCTTGGATGAGGAGCAGAGAGCAGCTTTTCCTTCCCACCCTCTGTCCTGAGCAGGTAAAAAAAAGTTCATTTGCAGGAGAAAAAACTTCGTTTGCAGGAGAAAAAACTTCATTTGCAGGTGGAACTGCTGTGCAAACGTCCCTGCTTTTAGTCCCAGGGGCAGGCTGGCACTCCCAGGCTTTTTGGCACAACCCCCGTGCTCAGCTGGACATTTTGGGCTTGATTTCCTGGATTCTGCCTTACCCCACCTAGTGTGCTTTTGATTGCAGAGAACTTGCATGATTCAGTTCATTAAATGTGAAATCACCCTTGGGAGTAATGCTTAATTGGGGCTGGGTTTATTGCTTGTGCAGGGCTGGGCCCTCCCTCAGCGCTGGTACTGCCCCGTGTCCTCGGGCACTGCTGCTTTGTCAGGGGAGGCCTCGTCCAGCTCTGCAAAAGATTATCATTAATAATTAATTATTCATTCGATATTTCACCCGAATGGACGCTTCCACTGAGGTAAAAGGGGATGGGTGTGAGGTTTTCCCCTCAGGAATTATTCCAGCAGCCCCCATATCCCCACCGGCCCTCAGTGCCACGTCCAGGCCTTCCCCGGGCACCTCCAGGGATGGGCACTCCAAACCCTCCCTGGGCAGCGCCTTCCAACCCTTTCCATGAGGAAATTCCTGCTGATGTCCACCCTGAGCCTCCCCAGCACAGCCTGAGGCCGTTCCCTCTCCTCCTGTCCCTGTTCCCTGGGATAAGATCCCAAATCCCCCCGGCTGTCCCCTCCTGGCAGGGAGTTGTGCAGAGCCAGAAATTCCCCCTGAGCCTCCTTTTCTCCAGGCTGAGCCCCTTCCCAGCTCCCGCAGGATTCTCCAAACCCTTCCCAGCTTTCTCAGGATTCTCCAAATCCTTCCCCAGCTCCCTCAGGATTCTCCAAACCCTTGCCCAGATCCCTCAGGATTCCCCAGACCCTTCCCAGCTCCCTCACGATTCTCCAAACCCTTCCTCAGATCCCTCAGGATTCTCCAGACCCTTCCCAGCTCCCTCAGGATTCTCTAAACCCTTCCCAGCTCCCTCAGGATTCTCCAGCCACTTTCCCCATCTCCATTCCTTCCCCAGCCCCTCAAACTGGGATCCCAGAACTGGACACAGCCCTCGAGCTGTGACCCAGCACAGCCCAAGCCACACCTGGACATGGTTTTTGCCTGTCCCACTCTGCTCCTTTTGTATAAAAACAACCAGCAGCTCCAGACTGAGGTGATAAAGGATTTTTGAGTTATCAGTGAGGCTTTTCCCAGAGCCTGACAGCTGCCCTTGGACGGCAGCCCTGCTGATTCCCTGGATTTCAGCCAGGGACCAGCCCAGGGAAGCTGGTGCTGTCTGTGATTCCTGCTTTTTTCCTTTGCTTCTCCAACAGAAAAGAAAGCAAACCCTGAGCTGCGGCTGCCAAGGCTTTGTGGGCAAGACAAAGCAGGAAAAGGAGAGAGGAAGCAGCAATAAAATAAACATTTCCTTGCATTTTGCTGGGGTGAGGCTTGTGCTGCTCTCGCTCCCATCCCAAAGCGGGGCTCAGGGCTCTCTTACCTGGGCAGGGCTTGGGGTACATCCTGTGGAAAAACACCAGCAGGGCGTAGAAGGTAAAGGCCAAGCACCCAAAGATCATCCCACAGACCAGGAAACTGTAGCTGCCCCGATCATGGATAATCTGCAGTGGGATGGGGAATAAAAAAAGGGATCAGACATCACTCAGATCCCTCATGGATCGTTAGGGAGGGCTTTGCTGGCTGAGAACTCAAGGCTCAGGCAGCGCCCAGAGGCAGAACTGAGGTTTTGACGCGCAAATTCTAAATTTATTTTGGGTTTTGCCACCTCCTGGCTACTCACCGAGCCCACCAGCAGCTGCAGCACCATCTCTCCAATGCCAGCTCCAGTCACCAGCACGGTTGTGGCACAGCCTGCAAAGAAAGCAGGGTAAGGGGGTGGTGGCAGCAGAGGTGACACAGCCAGCAGGGCCACCCTGCGCTCCTTGAAAGCTTCCCCCTGGATCTCCCCACACAAAAGTCACAAACACTCAACGTGTACGCTGCAATTCGCTTGCTGAAAATTGTTGAAAATGGTTAAAAATGCCTCTGCAGATCTGCAGAAGTGCAGAAAGGTGGGAGTTGAAGTTAAAAATAAAAGCCAAATCTGCTGTCAGCTGTCGGTGGTGGCAGAGCTGCTGGTGCCCCTTGCTGGGAAGATTTTTGTTTTTCTGTCTCTGCCCTCGAGGCAGGCTGGCAGGAGCTCCTGGGGCAGCTGGCCAGCCTGGCTAATTTGGGATATTTTGGGATATTTTGGGGTATTTTCAGATCCATCTCCCTCCAAAGCAGCGTGCTGCCCCTCCCTGAGCTCCCCAAGCAGGAAGCAGGGCTGCGCCCCTGCCTGGGGTCTTTATTCACCAGAAAAACACAATTTGGCACCTTCCTGCCACAAATCTGCCCTCAAAAACAAAGCTGAGCCTCCAGGAGGAGGGAGGGAGCTGGAAAAAGGGGATGGGAGCCAAAAATGCACCTGGCTAAAAAGCTAAAAATGATAAAAATGATAAAAATTTTAGATTTTCTGTACAAACAGACTCTGAGCACCAAGAGAACACCACATTTGACCTGAGAACAAGCTCCCAAAATTAATTAATTACACAGAAATTACAAGTATGTGGTTAGTTAGAAGTGTGTAATATCACAAAGTAGAAAACTTAGAGTTTAGAGTTTTAAAATATAATAATAAATATAAAAATTATATATAATAAACTAAATATAATATATTTTATTGTATATATATTATATTT
>VWZV01003700.1:60499-71317 GCA_013397155.1 Irena cyanogastra
CCCGCGGTCCCCCGCGGCCGTGCCAAGGTGCCACCGTGCCAGACAAACGCAATTAAAGTTGCCCCTTCCCCGGATGAGCAGCACAAGGCGCCTCGGGGCGGGGGGAGGGCGCGGGTTTTAAAGCCGGAGCGGTTGATGCTTACGCAAAAGGTCTTCTCTAGAGGATGGGTTTATAAATATTTCACCTACTTTAGCTGGGGAAGGCTGGCAATTTTTAGAACACTCTTTCCAGGCAGAGCCGAGCCGGTGGAGCTCGGCCATGACGGAGCGCTGGCTGCAGGTGGCCAGCCCGCCACGGGAACTCGCCCATCCTGTGACCCGTGCCTCTGGAATGCCGCTCCGGGGCCGCAGGTGCTCGTTCGCACCTGGCCAGCGCTTAATCTTTAGCCAACCCCAAATTGCATCCAAGCCCTTGTTCTGCCGTGCCATGCCGCCCACAGAACGCGGTCACGGCTCCTGCCGCCACCGCAGGGGACAAAGGGATTGTGACAGAGAGGGACGGGTGATAACCGCGCCCCGACCCCCCCAGATTGCACCAAACTCGGGGCTCCTGCGGCTGCCGGGCCCCTGAAGCCGTTAAGCAATCAAAGAGCAGTTGGAGCGCCCGGAGGGAGGGCCGGGAGCGGTGTCCTTGTGCTGCGGGACTGACGGGGACAGCCAGGGCCAGGCAGGAATGAGGCTCGTGGGCAGGGGATGAGTCAAGGGCAGGGCGGAAATCGGCTTTTGTCATTTGGGATCAAACAGCTCCCAGAGCAGCCCGGATGGGGCCGCTGAGCCGCAGCCTGGGGCTCTCCCTGCCGGGCAAACACTCGATTTGAGGCCGCGCTGCTGCAGCAGCCTCTGCTTCCCTTCCCATCTGAGGGTTGGGATAACAAAGCCTTTCCACCAAAATCTGCTGGGAAAGGCAGCAGGAGCACCGCGGCACCCAGCCGGGAGTGTCCCTGTGCCACCTGCTCCAGGTGACCCCGGCTGGGTCATCTCCAGAGCTCTCTTCCAACCCAAACAATTCCAGGATTCTGCCGTCTCCCAGCTCCTTTTTCCATCTATCTCCCATCCTGATCCTCATCTCCCACACCCCAGGGGCTCTGCCCCAAAAAAACGATTGACAAAGCTTTCCCCGGGCCACATTCCAGATCCTTATCTGGAGATAAAGGAGATCCAGGGGCTGGGGGACCTGAACTCGCTGCTCCATCCCCCTCTCGGGATGGCATCAGCTCTCCAGGGCTTGAATTCCCAGCCCTCAAACGGCTCAGCGATGCCCTGCCCACCTCTGCAGCTCTCTGCACCGCCCCCGACACAAAGGCAGCGTCCAGAGGTGACAAACATTAACCCAGAGCCACCCCGAGTGACCGGGATGCTCCCGGGAATATCGGGGTGCCAGCTCCTGGGAATGTCAGAGTGCCAGCTCCCAGGGATATCAGGGTGCCAGCTCCCAGGGATATCAGGGTGCCAGCTCCCAGGGATATCAGGGTGCCAGCTCCCAGGAATATCAGAGCGCCATCTCCCAGGGATATTGGGGTGCCAGCTCCCGGGATATCGGAGTGCCAGCTCCCAGGAATATCAGGGTGCCAGCTCCCAGGAATATCGGGGTGCCAGCTCCCAGGAATATCAGGATGCCAGCTCCTGGGAATAGCAGGATGCCAGCTCCCAGGGATATTGGGGTGCCAGCTCCAGGGAATATCAGGATGCCAGCTCCCAGGGATATTGGGGTGCCAGCTCCCAGGGATATCAGGATGCCAGCTCCCAGGGATAGCAGAGTGCCAGTTCCCAGGGGTATTAAGGTGCCAGCTCCCAGGAATGTCAGAGTGCCAGCTCCCAGGGATATTGAGGTGCCAGCTCCCAGGAATGTCAGAGTGCCAGCTCCCAGGAGTATCAGAGTGCCAGCTCCCAGGGATATTGAGGTGCCAGCTCCCAGGAATGTCAGAGCGCCATCTCCCAGGGATATTGGGGTGCCAGCTCCCGGGATATCGGAGTGCCAGCTCCCAGGAATATCAGGGTGCCAGCTCCCAGGAATATCGGGGTGCCAGCTCCCAGGAATATCAGGATGCCAGCTCCCGGGAATATCGGGGTGCCAGCTCCAGGGAATATCAGGATGCCAGCTCCCAGGGATATTGGGGTGCCAGCTCCCAGGGATATTGAGGTGCCAGCTCCCGGGAGTATCGGCCCTTCCATCGGGCCTGACACAAACCGTGCAGGATCTGCTTGCAAATAAGCCCCGAGGCGTGGGTGGGTTTAGTCAGCACAAGAACACCCAGATCCCTCCCGGTTCCACAGAAATGCAGCTCCTCTCCCTGGAGGGAGCTCATCAAAATGCGAGCCACAGGGCTCCTCCCGGGAGATGCAAGCCCCGAATTAGCTCCACGAGGAGGCACTTCCAGGCTGTTTTCCAAACTGGAATCAGTGTTGTGCTTGCTCTGAATTAGAACACCCCCAGTTCTGCACTTGCTGCAGAGTGAAACCATGAATGACGGGAGGGCAGAGCTGCAGCCACGGCGTCCCTGGCCAGCACCAGGGATGCTCCAAAGGGTCCAGGTGGCCTTTGGGAAACACTTTCCTTCAATTTTTCCGTGCCCTTGCACATTCCTGGGGCAGAAGGGATTTTTTGGTGTATATAAATTATTCTTTTCAACCGGAGGAGCAATTTTTTACCGCGCTGGGTCCTGCTTGCAGTGACTGCAGAGCTCCAACCCTGAATTGTTGTGCTGTTGGAATCGCCTCTCTCAGCCCAGGCTCAACACAGAGGGGAAATCCAGCTCTAAAAATAAATTTTCTGAGGCTTTCCTTGGGGTGGAACCACCTGAGGCCCCACAGGACAGCAGATTCCTGGAGCTCCTCCAAGGCTTTCCCCGATGTTTGGGTTGGCAGCTCGGCCAAGGACTTAGAGCTCAGATGTTGGTGAAGTTCTCCCTGTCCCCCTTTAGGGCAAATTGCTGCTGAGAGGCCCCTAAAACCCCCAGAGTTACCCCAGCAGCCCCATGTGATGGGTCCAGGAGCTCCTGTGCATTTGGAGACGGCATTAAGCAAAAATCCCAGCACCACCCAAGGCTTGAGCTGATAAGAAAATAACTCCGAACCACTGAACCTGGCTGAGAAATTCCTGAGAACGCAGAAAACTCCGCCTGTGAGGGGCTGGCTGCAGGGAAGATGCTCAGCAAGGCAGAGAGACAGAGAGGGGAGCGTTCACCCCGTGTGTTTTGGGGTCAGGGGTTCCCACAGGGCTGGTTTGGGGAGCTTGGCTCCAGTTCTGGGTCAAACACGAGCCAGAAATCTCGGCCCCAATGTGGCCGAGCTCGCCACGCTTGTCTGGAAGGAGGAAATTCTGCCCTTCACCATCCCCTCCCTCCCTCCCTGGCAGCTGGAACAACTCCCACACCACTGCCCTGGAGCTGCCACCCCCGTGCTCCCTCCTCTCCGCCCTAAATCCGTGCCAGGGAGGGCAGCTGGCACGGGACAGCCAGGCTGAGCCTCCCAAAAATGCACCAGGGGTGGGAGGACACCCAAATCATCCCCTTGTGAGAAATCCAGGGCTTGTTGATTGACTAATATGATTAAATAGAGCTGTTTATTGTTTACATTGCACACACCTTTATAGATTCTGCAAATTACCGGGTACACACTTCTCCATTGGTGTTTTTGTCTTGCTTTCTCATTTTCTGCCCCTGTTTCTCAGTATCTGTGGTTGGTTACGGTCTGTGTGCTCTACGGCCTGCTGTTATCGAGTTTTTGTGGTCTTGGTGTTTGGTTTCTCAGCTTCTTCGTGCTTATTTTAGCACAGTTCATGTCTTGGTAACTTCGATGAATTTTAGCGTCCTGAGGGAATTGTGATCAGAGCAGCTCTGAGTTGTTCAGACGCGTTCCCACGTCACCCCCTGAGGGCAGCAGGTGTCACACCGAGACCCCGCAGCACCCCGCGGGGACTGCCGGAGACATCTGGGAACATCTGGGAGCCGGGAGGGGGCTGGGGATGCCGGGATCCGGCCCTGGCAGGTGCAGGAATGAGGGTGGCAGATGGAAGAACTGGTTTGGCAAACAGCTCCTTCCTGGGGAGCCTCCCCGGGCAGCCCCGGGACGTGACTCAGGCTGGGCGGGGGCAGCGGCTGCGGCCCGGAGGGGACGCGGGGAATCGTCCCCTCCCCAAATCACCGCTGGCCGCGCTCCCAAAGTCCGCACAGATCCCCCAGAGCCCAGCCTGGCTCTGCCATCTCCCCCCAGGGCCGGGGGCTGAGCGTTCTCTCCAGCACCGAGGGGCTGGACGGCGGGAATGTCCCAAAGGAATGTCCCAAAGGGATCCAGAGCCGGGAATCTCTGATCCCAGCGGTGATCCCAGGGCATTTTAGCAGCTGGATCTGTGGGAAAAGGTCCCAAAGTCCCCACAGATCCCCCAGAGCCCAGCCTGGCTCTCCCCATCTCCCCCCACAGGGCTGGGACCTGAGGGTTCTCTCCAATGTCCCAAAGGAATGTCCCAAAGGAATGTCCCAAAGAGGATCCCTGATCCCAGGCGTGATCCCAGGGGATTTTAGCAGCTGGATCTGTGAGAAAAGCTCCCGAAGTCCCCACAAATCCCTCAGAGCCCAGCCTGGCTCTCCCCATCTCCCCACAGCACCGGGGGCTGAGCGTTCTCGCCAATGTCCCACAGGAATGCCCCACAGGAATGTCCCACAGGAATGCCCCACAGGAATGTCCCACAGGAATGCCCCACAGGAATGTCCCACAGGAATGCCCCACAGGAATGTCCCAAAGGGGGATCCCTGATCCCGGGGGATTTTAGCAGCTGGATCTGTGAGAAAAGAGCTCCCTCATCCCTCCCCCTGCCCTGCCTCGCGAGCCCAGGCCGGGCCTGGCAGCTTTGGCTTTTATTTGCCCAGCAGGGCTGTGCCAATGTTTATTCAGGGCTCCGGGATCCCTGCGAAGGACACCGGGGACGTTTTCCCGGCTCTGGGCTTTGCCTGCAGAGCTCCTTTCGTGCTGCTCGGCTCGGGAAGGCCAAAATTCCAGCCGGGAATTTCCCCGGAGCTGCAGGGGGAGCAGCGGTGCGGATGGAGGTGGAAGGGCAGGGAGGACCCGGCTGCTCTCCCTGGAGCCGCTCTCCCTTCCCGGGATCTGCGCCCCTGGCACCTCCCACCTTCCTTCGACTCCAAAACAACCCCAGAATCCTCCTCCTATCCAAATAAAAACTGAGGAAAAATTATATCCTCTACAAACCCATCCTGTCTTCCATGTCCAGTCTTCAAAATCCAACAGATCAGATGGAAAAACCCCAACAAAACATTGGAAAACCTTGGGAAAACGCTCTTTAATTCCATTTTTTTTGTGTGTGTAAGGAGAGAAAAAAGGAGCACAAAATCATCCAGGTGACATCTGAAAGAGAAAAATTGAAATATTCTTGTAAAATATAGCCAAGACACTGACAGCTGGATAAAATCCTTTATTATTATCATCATTTTTTGTACCTTTCCATTTATTCCAGAAAAACTTTCTCTCTACATATATATTTAAAAAATCATTACTTCTTTCAGAATAAATCCTTAAAATCATTTATTTTAAAACGCTTCTCCCGTTTGTACAGCACTAGTTAAATACATTTATTTTCAGTTTTCTGAATCGTCCCAGAGAACATTCACAGCCTGGGGATCCATCCTGGCCACCCCCATCGATTTTTCCTGCAGGAGGACGAGCAGGATGCTGAGGATGGAGGGAGGCAATGAGGAAAATGTGGATTTATTTTATTGTTTGTGCTCAGACACGGCTCACGGGGACATCCCAAATCCGATTTTACACGATTCGTGTGTACAGATGTGCAGCACAGCTGGAGATCAGGTGGAAAAACCCCAAGAAAACGTTGGGAAACCTTGAGAAAACGCTCCTTAATTCCATTTTTTTCATCTTGTGTGTAAGGAAGAAGGGGGAAATTGCGTTTATTCTGTTCTCCAAAGGAGTTTTGTTGTTTAAATTCTCCACGTGGATCCATGTGGGAATGGAGGGACGGGATGGAACAGCTCAGCCTCCAAGTGTTGTTGTTGTTGTTGTTGTTGTTGTTGTTGTCCCAAACCCTGACCTCGCTCTGCACATTGATTTAATTCCACTCCTCTATCCAACCATCAGCTGGAGACACAAAAGAATACCAGGAATACACGCCAAAAATCCTGCTTTCTGCTAAAAAAGAAAAAAAAGGGAAAAAGTTCCAAGAAAAACGCCCGCAAGACAAAGCAATGACTTCCTTCTGCCACAGCTCCTCCTGCTGCTCCTCCACGTGGTGGATGGAGAATCCATGAAATGAGGGGGCAAAAAAATGCTGGGAAGCCACGGAAATGCCCAACATTTTCATGGATACTCCCAACATTTTCATGAAAATTCCAACTGGTGCTGCAAAACCTGGGGAATCCTGCCCAGGGATGAGGCAGGGGTGCTGCCGTGGTTGGGGATTTTTATGGATGGGGCACCCAGGAGGTTTCTGTCCCCCTAAACCCAGCCTAAAAGGGCTGGAATTTTATGCCAGAGGTGGAAAAGAGGGATTTATCTCTGGGATTTAATCCCTGCCAGCCTCCAGCTCTGTTTTTTTCCAGCTGTGAGGATCAGAGCTCAGCGTGGCACCAAATATTTACACTCCGAATGGGAATCAAACATCCATGAAATCCCTGGGATAAAAGGGGTTATCTGGAATTGGGGCTGCTGGGAGCACTCGAGGCTGGTCAGTAACAGAGGGATTGGGACCCTTTGGAATTCTCTGGAATGACGTAAAGTTGGGGTTCCGGAGGGAAAAAAATCCCAGAAAATTCGGAAAAAATTTCCTTGGAAAAGCTGGAATTCTAAAGAAAGGAATGCTCCGCTCCATAAAAAAAGTTTAGGGTGGAAGAAATTCCCCTTTTTCCTGGGTTTTGGGTGTTGCCAAATGTTGGGAATTCTCTCACAAGGTCAAAACCCCAATCCTAACCCCCCATCCTTTTTGGGGGGATTTCTAGGGAAAAGGGGAAAGGCTGTGCAAGGATGAACAGGAGCCACCAGGGCCTTTTCCTGATCCTGGGAATGCTGCCCTGGCTCCACGGGATTCTCTGACCTGACCTTCAGCAGGAATATTGGCTCTGGTAGCCCAGGGTGTCCCTGGTGTGGGAATGTGGCTCAGCTGGGCACCCAGTGCCCCTGGAAGTTTATTCCCATTTCAGAGGGTGGGAATGGGAAAACCGAGCAGGAAAACTGCACAAAGGCAGGTCAGGGATATCCCGGAGGGCTCCTGCCCTGATCCAGGCTCTGCTCCCCTGGATAAACCAGAATTCCTCCCCCCTGGAATTCCTCCTGGAGGAGCCGTGTCCGTGTCCTGCCTGCTGAGCTGGCAGCTCCTGCCAGGAGCCCTGGGAAGGGCAGCTCTGATCCCAGGGAAATTCCTTTGTGGGAGAAAAGATGGCAGCGGAAGAGATCAGCCCGGCTCCAGGTGCAGGAGGGAGCAGGAGAACAGGGAACCAGGAAAACTGGGAACCAGGAGAACAGGGATCCAGGAGGGAGCAGGAGAACTGGGAACCAGGAAAACTGGGAACTAGGAGAACAGGGAACCAGGAAAACTGGGAACTAGGAGAACAGGGAACCATGAGAACAGGGAGCCAGGAAAACTGGGAACCAGGAGAACTGGGATCCAGGAGAGAGCAGGAGAACTGGGAACCAGGAAAACTGGGAACTAGGAGAACAGGGAACCAGGAAAACTGGGAACCACGAGAACAGGGATCCAGGAGGGAGCAGGAGAACTGGGAACCAGGAAAACTGGGAACCAGGAGAACAGGGAACCAGGAGAACAGGGAACCAGAAAAAATGGCAACCAGGAGAACAGGGAACCAGGAGGGAGCAGGAGAACAAAGAACCAGAAAAACAGAGAACCAGGAGAACAGGAAACTAGGAAAACTGGGAACCAGGAGGGAGAAGAAGAACAGGGAAGCAGGAGGGAGCAGGAGGGAGCAGGAGAACAAGGATCCACGAGAGAGCAGGAGAACACGGCCCTGAATGCCTCGCTGGGGCTGGGGGCTGTTCCTGCTCTTCTCCATCCACTGGAATCAATTAGGGAACAATTCGGGCTGGAAATACCGGGAAGGGAACGGAGCAGGGATGGGCAAACCTCAAACAATGCAGACGTCTGGAGACTCGTCTGGGACAGAGCTCTGGGGGCACCGGAAGCTCCCGGGGAGCTCCGAGCGCTGGCACCGGGACGAGCCGCCCCGGGAGCTCCAGGCTCTCCTCGTTTTCCCTCCCACCGCGCATTTTCCAAGGATTGTCGGAGGAATGGCTCCCTGCTCCGGGAGGGAACAGCCCCACAGGGAGCTGGATCCCGGAGCAAAGTGCCAGTCCCAGTCCCGGTCCCAAGTGTCAGTCCTGGTCCCAGACATTTACATCACACCCGAGTGTCAGTCCCAGGTGCCAGTCCTGGTCCCGGGTGCCAGTCTCGGCCCCAAATGCCAGTCCCAAGTGCCAGCTCCAGGAGTCCCGGGCACAGCAGAGGGAGCGGATCCTCAGGAAAGCCGAGCCCCGCTGTGGATGCGGCAGGGCAGAGGCTCCGTGCGCTGCTCACCCCCTGCGGGCTGTGCGAGAGAGCTGCAGCAGGGCTGGGTTTATCCCCGAGGTGTCCGGAGAGGGAAAACCCCCCTGGAGCAGCAGAAAAGCTCTGTGAGCACCGACCCGGCCCAGCCTGGGCACGGAGGGGCCGGGCAGAGGGCTTGGAGGGCTACTTAGGGCTATTTCGGGCTATTTCTGGTGCGCACAGCTGAGCCGGGGGAGGTTTGGCACCTCTTCCCTTCCCTGCGGGCACAGGCGGGCGTGAGCAGCGCTCCGGGCTCGGGGCTGATCCAGGGGCCGGGCTCAGAGCCGGGATCGGGATCGGGATCGGGATCGGGATCGGGATCGGGGCTGTGCCAGGGGCCGGGCTCAGAGCGGGATCGGGATCGGGATCGGGATCGGGGCTGTGCCAGGGGCCGGGCTCAGAGCCGGGATCGGGATCGGGGCTGTGCCAGGGGCCGGGCTCAGAGCGGGATCGGGATCGGGGCTGATCTATGGGCAGGGCTCAGAGCCGGGATCGGGATCGGGATCGGGGCTGTGCCAGGGGCCGGGCTCAGAGCCAGGATCGGGGCTGATCCACAGGCCGGGCTCAGAGCCGTGCCAGCGGGGTTTGTGCCCTGAGAGCCCCCCGGGATCCTGTTCTGCTCCTCGGGGCCGGGGGGATGGGGAAGGGGATGAGGAAGGGGCGGCTCCATCCGCCCGATCCCCGCCCGGCCCCGCTGCGGGAGCCAGGCCCGCCTCTGGCCTCGGGACATCCCCGCGGCTCCGTTTGGGGACAGCGACTGGGAGATGCTGGCCGGAGCAATGGGAATTCCGGCTGCTCCGTGCCCAGCCGGATTCGGGTACCGAAAAAGGGAGGGGAAAGGAAAGGGGGTGCTGCAGGCAGAGGTGAGGGAAATACTGAGGAGGGCTGGTTCCTGTGCCCAGGTGTGCCCAGGTGTGCCCAGGTGTGCCCCAGGCGCTCCCAGTGCCAGGCTGGGCCGTGCCCAGCAGTCCTAACGCGGTCTCCCCAAGAACCAGGGGCTGCAGGGCAGCCTGTCAGAGCAAAGGTGCATTTTCAGCCTCTCCTGCCGGGGCCAAACCCCACAGATCCCCAGCCCGTGCCCCCAAACCCTCCCGGCGCAGCGCAGGGGCCGGCAGCTCCTCCCTGCAGCGCCTCTCAGTGGGGACAACGCCGAAACAAGTTGGGGACAAGGCCACGGGTCCGTGGAGAGCAGCTCCCGGGGGTTTGGGTCCTGCCGGAGCCGGGAATTCTGCGGAGGGTCGGGTGGGAGCCGCTCCTGGCTCAGCGCTTCCATCTCCATGGCAACCAGGGGAGCGCAGATCCGAGTTTAAAATATACTCTGCCTCCTGTTCTTGCCGCGGGCTGGGGAGGGGAGACAGAGACGGGGTCAGGGGGGGCTCTGCACAGCCCGGAGGGGGCTGGGGAGGAGATTCCGAGCCCGTGGCATTCCCGGAGGAGCCAGCTGTGCCTCAGGACGCCCAGATGTGACCACCAAGATGCCCGGGGGTGATTTGTGGACTGAAGAGGTAACAGGGAGCNTCACCTCCTGCCCCACCCTGAGGGAGCAAAGAGGTGCCTGAATGTCCCTTTTTTATCCCTCTTTTGCCCCCTTTTTGGCCCCTTTTTGCCCCTTTGGAGGGCCCGGGCACACTTACTGTCAGGCAGGAGGTGCACCCGCTCTCCCAGGCTCTTGAAGTAGGGGTGCTGCAGGGCTGCCTCGGCTGAGATCCGGCCCTTGGCCCTGTACTGCAGGGAGCCCCGAGAAAAGCCATAACTGCTCATCTGCATCACACATCTGGGCACCCCTGCACATTTACATTACACATCTGGGCACCCCTGTACATTTATATCACACATCTGGGCACTTCTGTACATTTTCCTCACACATCTGGGCACCCCTGAACATCTACACCACACATCTGGGCACCTCTCTACATTTATATCACACATCTGGGCACCCTGCACGTTTATATCACACATCTGGGTACCCCTGCACATCTACACCACACATCTGGGCATCCCTGCATGTTCATATCACACCTCTGGGCACCCCTGCATGTTTACCTCACACACCTGGGCACCCCTGCACATCTACACCACACATCTGGGCACCTCTCTACATTTGTATCACACATCTGGGCACCCTGCACGTTTATATCACACATCTGGGCACCTCCGCACATTTACACCCCACATCTCTGGGCACCCCTGCACATCTACACCACACCTCTGGGCACCCTGCATGTTCATATCACACATCTGGGCACCTCTGCACATTCACC
>VWZV01003701.1:0-19554 GCA_013397155.1 Irena cyanogastra
CACTTGACAAAGGTGGATGAGTTGGGTTGAGATATCCCCCTCACCACCAGTGCTGCAATAAACAAATACCCGCTCTACAGACATCACTCTATGGGGATTTATTTCCAGCCTATCTTTCGGGCATCACCAGAAAGAACTCCTTCCCAATGACTGCATCCACACAAAGCTTTCTGCCCCAAAATGTCCTACTGATTGTGGTAGCAGTAGGACTGTTAGAAACTCCAATGTGGATAAGGATCTAAGCAATTAATACTATGCTGTTGCTCCTAAATGTCCTTCCTGTCTTGCAATAAAATTGTTAGTCTTGCTGGGAAATAAAAGTGTCTGTGCATCCATAGATACATACATGCTTCAAATACATAATCTTCCCTATGTATTACTTTGTCAACGTTAAATGAAAGAAGACCACACATTTCAACACTAATTTCCCAATCCTAAATTAAGATTTCCCAAGCAATTTAACAGACTGACTTAAACAGATTTTCTTATAAAATGCATGGACTTATTTCTTTTAAAAACAGAAATTTAAACCAGGGCCCTTATGTTTGCCTTTAAGAGTCTCCAAAGAGATTTTCAGAAGCAAATTAATCCCCTTTTTCCACAGTTACAGAGCTGAGTCAGTCAGACCATGGACATGACCATGTTAAGTAACTCACTTAAACAGTTATGAATTATTTTATTTTCATTATTTTGTAAAGCTATTCTTTTAACTTTTAAGTTTTGTAATGCTATTCTTTTAACATAGTATTTAACTATGTTTTGCAGAATTTAAAACTAGTGACAGTGCAGAAAAGCAGAAAACTTCAGTTTTTCATTATTAATGACCATCAGCTTCTCCATCTGCTGAACTTCTCTAAAATTCTCCCATTCTAATAATTCCTCAGATCTTTTATTCTACTTTCTGGTGTTTTTTTCCCTGCCATTTTCTTAACTTGTTCCTCTTGTCTTGCATTTGGTGACCTGTATGCTTGTAACTCTCCTGCAGTGTCCTCATGTCCCAGTGACTGGAATGGTCTGACATTCTTCCAAGCTAGTTAGCCAGTGTTTGTAAGCTTTGATTTCCTCTTTAACTGCTCAAGTCTGTGGTGAGCCTGAAACTTTTCCAGTTCAATTGCTGCCAGCTCTGACAGAAACCATAATTTGCTAGCCTTTTTTTTTTTTTTTTTTTTTTTTTTTTTTTTTTTTTTGTTTTTGGTTTTTNTTTAAAGCACTAAGATAGACAACTAGCTTTAGATTTAAGATGATGGTTGGGTTTTTTTGCCTTGTCACTTCCATTGCAACTCAGATAGTTATGGTCAGTCATTTAAAAGAAAATCAGAAAGACTATTACTAAAGCACTTAATGCATAAATCAGAGCATTAAAAACACGCCACAAAACCTCTTGGGGATTCAGGATCTAAACAGCCTTCTAGACATTACAGGCTGGAAAATACACAAGAGACAGCTTTAGTCATCCAAAGAAAGACTCAACAATAAAAAGGAAAGGACAGACAAAACACAAAGTAGCTCAGCAATTCAGTTGTTTACAGGCCTTAGTCAATACTCAAATAGAAGCTTTTTTCATATTTCCACATCTCCATCTGGCTACAACGTTATCTTTGCAATGGCTGACTTGAACTATTTTTTCAGCTTCAACCAAGATCTTTAAAAGATCCAGGCTTTTGCATGACAGGAAGTTTTGCAGGATGTGCCTACGGGCTGCTGAACAGATCCAACAAGCTGATGTAGCAAGGAATACAAACCAGCTATTTCCCTCCAGGAATGCTTCCACAAATTTGGTTGATGATATCATACTGCAAGATGTTTATGTGATTTTATAGACATGGGTTAAATAGACATTTTCCTTGAGAGGGTGAGCTGTCTGAAGAAAGACACAAACTGACCTTGCCTTCTACAAAGAGGTGGCAACTGACCCTGCAGGATGGGGAAGATTGGGGGTGTCGTGCGTCTTGATTTTTTTTTATTATTTTTGACTTGCAAGGCTCCTCTAGAATCTGTAAAGTCAAACTTCTGTGATATGGATTGAATAAGTGTTCAGCAGAGTGGGTTAAAAATGGGCTGGACTGCTGGAATATGGTGAGCAGTGGGAAGTCTAACTGGTGGCTGGTTAGTATTGGTGCTCTTCAGGGACTGACTGATGCTGGGGACACTCCAATCTCCCAACTTTATTAGCAACATGGGTGAAGGGATGTTATACATCTGCAGCAAATCTAAAAGTGAATGGGGAGATTACTTCACATGCTGGAAGGTGGGTTTGCTATTCAGAGGGACATCAATAACCTGGAGAAAGGAGCTAACAGAAATCTCGTGCAGAAAACTGGCTTGCTCCTCATTGAGATGAGGAGCTCTTACTGTTACCTACAAGCAGATGATGGCAGCATACAATGAAGGCCACAGCCAGGCTGTTGTTGGAAGTTCAAGGTCTCAGGATTAGAAGCAATGGACACAAGTTGTAAAACAGGAAAACATCATTAGACTGAAGGAAGTATTGTACCATGACAGCCATCAAGTACTGGAACAAGCTGCACCACAGCTGATCTCATCTCTTTGAGACCCTGGAAGCTAACAAGAACACTCTTTCTTCCTAGAGACCAAGGACTTTCACTGCTCCAGGTTTATGTTTGTGCCCACACGTATGAGTGTGAGCAGATGTGTGCCCATAATTTGGTTCCCTGAATGGAGGAGTATATTTGTGCCTCACCATATTCCTTTGAAATGTTGAAATCAACCCAAAATGTAAGTAAGTCTTACTAAAAACAAAACAAAAGGTTAAATTTAGCAGTTTTATTGTGAGTTACATTTGGCCATATTTTAACTTCTGAATTCATCCTAAAATCCTAAACTCTCTTCTGCAAACACACCTTTACCACATGTAAAAGAAAAGGATGGAGGGGGAAGGACATGGATGTATTGTATAAACAACAAAGAAAAGCCCCCCAATGAGCAGATGTGGAGTAAGCTGTTGTGTGTGCTCATGTCTGAGGCAGTTTACGCAAACTATAGAATCAAACTTCCAAGTCTCGCAAGACTTGATGGAGATAGGTCTCTAAGCTTTGCTTCACAGAGGAGCATTCATCCCTTTGGAAAATAAAGCCATTCAGCTCATCTAGACTAAAATAAAAAAGCCACTGTATTTACTGAGCATTTATGGTGTTACTGTCATAATTTCACTTCAAAAGAGAACTTTACTTTTCCCCACATATTGTTTGCATAAGAAAATAATTGAGTATACAATATTCAACAACATTTATAAAATATTCCACATATACATAAGATATATCATAAATCCTAAACTCCTAAAGAAAGAAGAGTAGGAGGACAGCAGAGACCAGAGTTTTAAGTGGATACAGGTAGAGCAATATTACCTTTGAGACCTAAATAGCAGTAAGTGCCATTTAAAAGAATATACATAAATCAAACTGAAAGAAAGTAGGTTTTAGATTAGATATAAGGATTAAATTCTTCACTGTGAGGGTGGTGGTGCACTGGAACAGGCTCCCAGAGAAGTTCTGGATGTCCCATACCCTAGAGTGTTCAAGGCCAGGTTGGATAGGCCTTTGAGCAACCTGATCTAGTGGAAGGTGTCCCTGAGGATGGCAGGGGGGTTGGCTCAAGGTGATCTCTAAGGTCCATTCCAACCCAAACCTTCCTGTGATTGTAACTCTCTGCTTTGTTCAACTGACTTTTGTTTTATGAAGAGGTATGTCTTCACTCCTGTATTTGACTTTAACACTACACTCAAGGAAACAACACTCAAAAATACGTAAGCTGCTGGAATGAACCAGCAATACAGAAAGAGGGCCTAGTTTAAGTTTAAGGATGAAAATTCCCATTACAGTCCCCGCAGTAAGTTCAGCAGCTGTCTGAACCACAACGAATGACTGTGTTACATATTAGCTGCCTAAAAACTCTCCGCAGCAGCCTGACTTGCAGCAGAGATGCAGGGGTTGTATAGTGAGTGTGTGAGTGAAACATTTACAGGAGAAAGGAACTTATAACAAACAAGCTTGTACAAGCTTGTTTGGTGCTTTCAGATATCTCACATATCTCTAAACTTGTAGTACATTCCCTGTTCCCACAAAAAAAAAAAAGCTGAATTAGGATTTTAACGTGTCTAAAAAACACTACTGAGACCAGCTGCAGATATAGCAAGACATCCTGAAAACCTACTAACTGCAGTTACAAGCCAACAAGCACATTATCATACTCCTCCTGTTCAAGCAAAATGCTCAAGCCTAGAGAAGACATCACTTCTAACCCTTTAGTTGGAATCAAAGGTTATTTACATGGTTATGTTATGCTTGGTGAACACACAAGCTGAGCTTTCCTAAAGATGTTGGTACTTGCATAAATAGTTTAACCTCTACTAATACTTTCTCTCTACTGCACAAAATCGTCCTTTAGACTATTCCAAAATAGTAAATTAAAAACAGTATCTCAAAAGTTATTACATTTTATTTTACTGAAGAATTACAATATACCTAAAGCAAAAGACAAAACTTCAAATACGTATTTGAGTAGTTATAAATCACTACACTATTTTACCCATTCTTAAAATTTTAAAAAGTAACTGATAGATAGTTCTGTAAAGGAAAAATAAGTTTTAGAAAATCAGCTGAAAACTGCAACTTGCAGAAAAAAAACCCATCTGCGCCAATAATAAAGGGAGTTCTTCTTTAAGCTTCTTAACAAATGATATAAACCAAACTGTTAGAAAAGAGGAATGTGAATGACTAAACAAACCCTTCAGTAAACATTCCCCAGCTGCAGTTTTCAGCCTAATATCAAGTTAAAATGTGGAGACTCCATCTACATTTTGCAAAACAATTAAACTACAGAAGCAAAGCAACATTATATGACATACATGACTCAGAAACCATAGTCACTGCAAACAAAAACCACTAGACATTTATCTCTTAAAAACAAAAAAGACACCAGGACTCGAACCAGTCTGCAATGCAAGAAAGAGCATGTGATACTTAGACACTTGTGTATTAGTTTAAAAATAAGCTAGATAAGCATGTGATGAGTGACAATTTTGTACTTGACCTTTGCTTTAATAGCTCCTTTACAAAAAGTCCACATAGACATCAACAAAACTCCTAAAAAAAAGTTAAAGCCTTACATCTCATCCAGTGTGTTGAAAATAAACCCTAAAACCAAAATTCTACATAGAAAAATAAAAAACATATATTTGAAAGACAAATCCAGAAAAAATATTTTTTTCTTTAAAAAGCATTGAGGTCTTCTTGTAAATCAAGCTGATGAAATTCAACATGTTAAATTACAGAGACAGAAGCTTGGGGTGTATATTTCCAGTGGGAATATTTCACTAGCAGGCAAGGAATTTGGAAATAAGAGTTCCTCTTTCCTGAGGCTGACCAGGCCTACAGGATTGCACAGGAAATTCTTTGAAGTCAGGAAATGAGGATGCATTCTGCATGGGACAAGAAACCCTGACTTCAGGGTATTATTTTCTAAAGTGTGAAACCACAACATTTACCTGTGGAGTAAGGGTCTCCACCAGCATTAAGCAAGTCCATTGTTATGCATAGTGTTTGTATCTAAGTCCTCGTGAGTTCTTCTGTTACTGTTTATATTTATTTAAAATATCCTAGAATCACAGAGTGGTTGAGGTGGGAAGGGACCTCTGGAGATCATCTAGTGCAAGCCCTCACTGCTCAAAGTAGCAGCAACCAGAGCAGGTCCAGATGGCTTTTGATTGCCCCTAAGGATGGACACTCCACAACCTCTGGGCATCTTCTGCCAGCATTCAATCACCTCCACTGTAAAAGAAGCTTTTTCTTACATTTAAATAAAATTTCTTGTATTTCAATTTCTGCCCCCTACCTCTAGTTCTGTCTCTGGAGAGTACTAAGAACAGCCTGGCCTTGTCCTCATTACAGACATACACACACACTGAAAAGCTCACCTTCACAGCCGCTCCACTGGGCCTATTCCAGTTCTCTTTATTTCTCTCGTTATCAGAGTGCTCCAGCCTTGACCCAGTACTACAGGTGTGTCTGGGCTCAGCAGAGCAGAAGGATCATCTCCCTCCACCCTCTGGAGACACTCTGCTCAGGGCAGCCTGGGAGGCTGTTGGTCACCTTTGCTAGCTCATGGTTATCAAGCACTTTTTTTTTTTGTGAAAAGAAGCCTTAAAAATGTGGTTTGCCCATTTTAAACTGAAGGTAAGGAGATGTCTGGCACAGAGTTTTCATATTTGAGGCCTAACCTCGCAGTTAGTTTCGTGTTTTACCTAAATATATATGATGATGTCAGTGGTGATATTAAGTTTCAGAAGTAAAGCTGTTAACCACATTCCTAGCAGCACAACAAATTCTTTTAGGCTTCTTTCTTCACTTTCATTTAGTATTCAAGATACAGAGTAAAGACTTATGATTCCCAAACCACTCCTGATGTAGACTAAAAATCTCCCTTAAAATGGGCCAACCAACAGTAATTCTGAAAAGAGGAATTAATCATTACAATTAATCACCAAAAGAGGTAAAAAAATTTTCAAATTAATTTTCTTTTCCCACTACCCCTCCAAGACCAGCCGTTCTTTATCCTGAAGTCAAAACCAAACATGGAAACATCAGAGAAAATTTCTCATTGCTTCAAAAAACCCAGACATCTAAACTCCATTTGTAAGGATAAAGCCTGTTTTAAGTAACACCGACACAATCCCACCAACAGGCATTCTGGTTTCTTGACTCCTTGGGAATGATATGCAAACAGGAAAGCACCAGCTTTCAGACTTGCAGTTGTGTCTGCAAGAGAGGACATTAACAAGAATCACACACAAAGTTCCACTTTCATCATGCCAGGACTATTTCTTTTGGACTCACATTCTTGTTATACAGGACAAGATGAGTCCCTGAAGATGTAAATAAGCCAAAGGAAAAAAAACAGATTAAACCAAGGTCTAAAGAGCTGTCTTCTTCACATGATGATATAGATGACTTAATGCTACACTGCTTAACTACAACTGTCAAATTCCATACAGACCTTTCATGTCTGGAAAGATGGTTTATGCAAACACAAGTGAGGAGCTCCCTCGAACACCTGACATACTGATGTAAACTTTTACTTTGGGGACCTTCATCTACCAATACACTTCATATGGACAGAAAGAAACATCTGATCCTAATTTTCTAGACACAGTAGTTGGTGAGCACTTGACTGAAGCCTTCTTTACATCTTGCTATACATCAGAGCAGGAGGAAATACAGAACACTTGTATGAGCCTCACTCCACACTCCTCAGCACAACTAGCATGCTGAAAGAAGTTATACAACTATCTTTTACTACAGTCTAAATATGTATTTAAGATCTCATTTTACCATCTTTTTTTTTTTCCTCTCAATTGAGTCTGGTCTTAAGGAAAACAAGGACGACAACTTGAACAAGGGAACTAATAAGTGATCTCTTTCAAGAGAGTATGAGCATGTGAAAGATCTTCTCTAGACTCATCCAGTTCAGTTAATCCCAAACACAACTATTTAATAGTTGGGGTGGAACCAACTCCAGGCACTTCTCAAATCTTTACTTCTGCATTTGTATTTCTCTACTAGGAAAAAAAAAAACCCTAACATCTTCTAGGTAAAAACCCAAAACATACATGGTTTTCCACACCCTTCCATAATTGGTATCCTGTTGACAGAGAAAGTAATTACCTCTTGTGTGCCCTGACTCTGCAAGTCCCCCTGAATTAACACAGTACTGTAGCACAGAGCTCTGCAGCCAAGGAACAGCTCAGCATTAATTGTGATCTGCTGAGTACCCTGAGTATCTAAAGCAGCAACTCGCCCAGAAAAAGATGATCCTGAAGGGACCTCGAACTCAGGAAGTCAATCTCATTTGTACTAGTAGATGGTTAGTGAAAAAATCACATGTGGTTTATTAGATATGATTCATCTTGGTACAGGGGAAAAAAAACTAAAACAATTAGTCAAAAGAAAATTTAAAGCAAATATTTCAACAGGTTTTTGTTAAGACTCCTTGTTGGAAAAAAAAATTGTGCATCCACAAAAATTTACCACTTATTGCCTAAATTGCGCAACTGGGGATAGGGGACCCTTGAAGCACCTCTTTTAAACTTATTTATTCTTGGTCTAAACATTAAGTCTTCTAACATGCATCTTGTAATAAAAGCAAAAGGAGAAGGAACACAGAAATCTGCTTTAAGCATCTTACATTTTTTAGTATCTGCAGTACAAATAAAACTATTACTCAATTCAATTGAAATGTAACTTCTTTTTGTAATCAGGAACTTGATCTTTTTCAAGAATATGCAAATTTTGAGACTCTTCAATAGCATTAACAGAGAGAATGTAAATTATCTAAAAAATAAGGGCCATGTAGTCTAATAGATTCAAAATTCACAGCTTATTTGAACTTTAGCATAAATATCTGAATTAAAGTGTTATTTTTTTTTCTCTCCCATATAAAGATACTATTCCACATAAAATATTTGAAATAATATTAATAATCTTAGAACATGTTACATGGGATTTTATGCCACCTATTATCTTCCAAGCACAATCTTAACATAACATTCAACTTTTCATTTATTATTTGCTTGGATTTTTTTAAAAGTACCTTTTCTTCAGTGATTTTGCTCTTATATTCCATACTGATGATCACAGTTTAAATGCCCTATTCATCCCTATTTTTCAAATCTTACAAATTCATACATGTCAATGAGATTATCACAAACACATGCTTTTGTGTACTGAATAAGTAATGCAAAATAATTTTTTTTTTAAGCTCATACATCTTGTTCATGGAAAACTCTTTTTCCATTAAAATTCTCTCTAGGTCAAGTCTAAGAACAAATTCAAGACATTTCCCAAATCTGATTCTTATTTTTACACCTCCCTTAACACATTTCCTTCTGAGGTCTCCAAAAAAAAATTCCACTTTGACCTTCAATCAGAGCCTTTGACAAGATGTTTTCGTTTTTGGTGACATTTAAGATGTCACATTGATGCCAGCAAAATAAGTTGGTTTCATTATTAGGCAATTAAAAATTACCTGATTCTGCTGATGAACAGTAAAGGCATGAGCACTTAGCTTTAAACATTTAGGTTGTATACCACTTTAAAAAATAGATCCCTAAACCACCCAAAACTATGAGTACATAAAAGCCCAGGCATTTCTCATACTAAAATTCAGCAAGACAGTATTTTTGAAAAACAATGGATTCTCTAGTGCTTGTCTTGTTTTTCTAGTTTGGGGTTTTTAATGTGAAAAGTTGGGACTAAAGACAGCACAATATTAATTGTAAGTTTGACATAGGAGCTTATTTCTCAGTCTTTACTGTAATCTGAGAAATGAATACAGTGGTTCTCAGTATTTTGTCTAGATTTCCCTTAGGAAATACGAATATGGGCATTAAGAGAAAGGACACAGATGAATGCTCTGCTCAACAGGGAGGAATTTATTTCCAACCTCAGAGAGCATAGTGATGTCAGAACTACGGATATATGAAATTGCAAACAACTTCAGAACAATCTCTTCTCAGACAGACTACAAAACGCAGCTTGTTGTGCGATCCAAAACCACTTCTGCAAGTAAGCATTTGCCAAAGAGGTGGGCAGGAAGTCGCCTTACAATACCCTGTGCTAACCTGTAATGAGGTTCCAGGATGTTAAAGCTGTCTCATCTTCTGAATCAGCCTGCAAAATAATCAGGAATGTGGCATTGAAAGGACTGAGCCGAAAGTGCAGAAAACTGCATATCACAGTTAAACTACACAAAGCAAAATCAAGCTTCATTCCCCCCTACTCTTAGCCTTTCCACCGCATAGTTCAAGTTGAAAACTGTGGATTGTGTTAAATTCTGGTCATCTTCCTTTTGAGTTAAGAGAGTTACAGAACTGCGCAGTGTGGGAAGCCACCTAGTGATGGAGGAGCACAAATATGCCTGGAGCTGCCCAAAGTTTTAACGAGATGACGCAGTTGGAGCATGTGATTACCACTGTTTTTCTCACTGACTTAAAAGTTGTGTGGTATACTAGAGTTTAGAGAATTGCACAGCGATTTCTGGCAAGTTTTATGAGTCTAAGTCTTGTAAATGGACTGTGAAATAAATTTTCTCGAGATGTACAAGAGCAAAAGGAATGATATCAAAAAGTATAAGGAGAAGGTTTGATGCAAATTTTAAACTCATGGTGGCACTATGCAGAAAAACTTCAAATTTGTGAGGCTGGAAGGAAATAACCTAGGGGAGGCAAATGTGCAAAACCAGAAACAATCAAAACAAACTACTTTCTTCTAAATCAATGCAGAAGTAATTCAGCAGACTTGAAAGAGGAAGTTTTCATGACCCAGAAAAAATAGCTGTATTATCTGTACTTAACCAGCATTTTTCAAAAATTGAGGGCTCACAAAGTAACATGAACACAAAACACACAGAACAGGCCAGTAGCGCTCAGTGTGTACAAACAAAGTCATAATGATTTTTGCCTATGGCAAAGAACTTTACCAACATGTACCTTCTGACTCCACTGAAAAACCTCACTGCATGAGAACTGCATATGACAGAATTATGAGAAGAGCCAAGTGGACAGTGCAGATTTAGATGTCAGTTTACTTTGACATCATCAAATAGCACAGTTTAAGCAACAGGCACAAAATCCATTATCATAACAACAGGGAAATTAAAAGTATGTGTTCCATTACATTCTAAGACAGTATTAGAACATAGTATGAAATTGCCAGAGTGTGCCATTCTGAATAGCAGAATAAAGGCCAAAGAAACAACTATTTACAGGAATAATTCTTAGGTGTCATACATCAGCAAACTTAATGAGGAACTGGCCAAGCATTTCTTGGAAAGGACAAGATGCATGCTGTTCATCGAACACATGCATCTCTTAGAGCCATTCTAACAGCATTAAAAAGCAATGAAAAATACAAAAATATTTGAGAAAGGAGTACAAGTTTTTGAGTCATACCACAAATTATGTCACAACTACAGGTATTTGATGTACTAATGAGGAAAATCCTTTAAAGACTCTTGGAATGCCTTTTCTTTCCTCTTAAAATTACTCTTGGCAGAGGATCATGCTCTAATACATACAGGGAAAGTAAAGAAGCCCGATTCAGGATTACTTTGTCATTGAAAAAGACAGCATGACATCAGAGAAATTCAGATCCTATAGCTAAGGGGTTTCACAAGTTCTATACTTGAAATCCTAGGGATAGAACTGAAATCCAAATAAGTGAGTTCAAGCAGTGAAAACTCAAAAAACAAGAAAGAAGTAGCATTGTAAAGAGAGTAATGGTGGCAGAAATCATGAAGGTATATATAAACCCGAAAAACAACAGTCTTAAAGCATAAGAGAAAAAATTGTTTCTTATAGGCAAATACTTAGTGAAAAGTTTCTATCCTTATTATACATTTAATACACGTATGCAATAAACTTTTTATGTATAAACATTTTCCTTTTTGTGAGGGATCATCTTGAATTCAAGACCATCTTCCTTTCAAGGTTAGCATGGTGGCAGACATTTACTCTAGAGGGATCTCCAAAACATCTACATCATATTCAGTATTC
The DNA here is from genome assembly GCA_013397155.1 of Irena cyanogastra. Classification (NCBI taxonomy): domain Eukaryota; kingdom Metazoa; phylum Chordata; class Aves; order Passeriformes; family Irenidae; genus Irena; species Irena cyanogastra. Next base: position 11,567 of record VWZV01003701.1, read on the forward strand.
ATCAAAGCAATTTTGTATAACACAGCTCAGCACAAATGGCAGAAATATCATGGGAAACAGGAGGAGGAATTGAAGACATCAACAGCTTCCACCTTCCCAGGAGCAGAAGGGAATTCATCATACTAAACTCCAGACAGTCCCACGAAGATGACCAGGCCTGATACTTCTGTGTGATGAGGAAGACCACAACTACCTCCACTGAGAGAGAAAAAGGGCTACCTCCTCCTCCTGCCCTCAGATGTTGATTTCCATGAGCAATTAAGCCCTGCAAGCTGCACTAGCAGATGGAGGTTTTGGCACTGAAGGAGATACAACTCCACACCACAAAATGAGCTGCAGAAGACAGAAATCAAGTTACTCTGAGAGGTCCTTCCCTGGCCCAATCCGCTTACTTTCTTTCCTGCTTTCTATAATGTCTGCATAAGCTGCTGAAGGAAACTACCTTGTAAAACACACCACTTTTCTGCATGAGGAAGCACAAGTGGGCACGGAGATTCTCAGCAATGGGGATGCAGAAACAAGACAGACACACAGAACAGAAATTACTACAAGAACAACAGCTGGTAAGATCAGAATGTGAGCCACACTGATAGATCACCTCTTTATTATAAACAATACAATTTTCCCAAGTTTTCAGTGAAATTGCTAACATGAAGCACCTAGAGATTTTGTAGCACTTTTTTAAACAGACCATTGCATTTAATTTTATATTCCTTCTACAAATGTAATTGTAATAATTGCAAGAAATTACTAATAACTGAAAAAGAGATAAATCTTTCAGAGAGTGTCATCAATATACTATTTAAATACCTAATTAAGAAATAATGACCTTAGATGTGAGTTACAGTAAGTTGGAGTGGAAAGAGACCTTAGGCAAAAAATTAGTTTGTTAAGACTTTCTGTTGTAAACAACTGGTTTTCCTTTTCCCTCAGTTACAGCAATGTGGTTTCTGCAAGTTTTGGACTACTAGCTTTTCAGATTTTATTACTAAAATTAAAATGCCTAGATACACACAACTATGACATCCATAATTTTCATTATGTAAATTGTTCCGTGAATTGTGCCAAACCAGAAGAGATTAATATCTGTTACATGCACATTTGAAATACATGCTTGGTAGATAGTATAGACAAAATCTAAATATATGAACACGCAAATACCAATTAAAGCATAAACAAAAAGGCCTGATCCAGAGGTTTCCTTTCAAAAACAGATACACTACCTTTCTAGACTTTCTACTTTCTCTGTTTCTGAGGGTAACTGACCAGATAGGCTCTAGCTTGTCATCAATGTTTGAGCTAAATAGTTATGAAAAGTGCCTATTTAAATATTATAAGGTAAGGTAGGGCCAAAGTAATTATGTATAGCTTCATATTTCCTGGAGAGTTCACTCTAAGCATTTACCTTGAACTCCACTAGAAGTAAATACAATATCTGTGCATGTAATATGTAATTATATACTAACTGTATTATTGTAATCCAAAGAAATATTATTTTGCCTTTCCAAGCACAATAACAAATTCAAATCAAAACATGTTTTCATCTTGTATTCTAAAAATCAAAATCTTCTTTTGACTTCAGCATAACTTACACGAGTACCTTGAAAAGTAAAACATTAAAATGGAAAAAGTGTATGTTATTAGTTTGTTAATAAAACTAAATTGGGTAAATTGAAGATGTGGAATTCATCCTTTAAGTACTCAGTCAAAGATTTTTGCAAAATATGAGCAGATTTGTAATTCAGACTCACTATGTATTCAAAATAGGGACAGCAATGTTTTAGAGGGCAATTTGAAAACATTGTGTCATAGCTAGATAGATAAAAATATATAAGCATTTGCCAAAGAAACAAGTCTATCACAGTCAAACAGTAGGTGATCCAATTTTTCACATACCAGAAAGATTTTCACTTTCCATCTCTCTATATATTTTTTATCTAGAGATAACTTTGTACCAAGGAATAGATTTCAGTTCACAAGAGTAAACACAGAAAGTTGAAGAAATGGCTGACCTGATGAGATTATTACTGAAATATCCCACGAATTTCAGCACAGAAATGGCTTCACATGCTCTCACACTGAAGCCACAATATCCTTATCTGAGAAATCAAAGATATTTTGATATGGTTTCAAGATGCTGGCTCCAGAAAATTCATCCCTGTTACAAAGAAATCAGAGGTGATGTGAACAAAGCATTTTTAAAGGCGGACCCACAGGGGTAGGTGATGTTTGGTGAATGTCAAAAAAAGGTAGAAATCCAGCTCAGACAGTTCAACTAGCCAAAAATCTGGACAGGCAACACAGGTCACTGCAAGAGCTCAGGGATTTAACTATCACAGCTAAGGCCTCTTTTTGTTTAATAAACAGCAATTTGCTACTGTAATTAGAAAAAAATCTAGTGGAAGCTAGTAGATCTCCGTACTACTTTGCTAAATATTAATTTTAAATCACTTTAGACTGGCTAGACCATATTCAGGTATAATTAGGTGCATATTTCACTGACAAAAACCCGCAGTAGCATCCTGAAGTGTTCCCTAGGACTTCAGGATCTCTCAGTGGAGCATCTTATGCTGGCAAAGGAATAAATACTGTTCTGACTGGACTCTGCATATCTGTCAGTGTACTGCCATCAAATGGGAAACAAAAATTTTCCCTCCATCAGAGCAAGCAAATAGAGCCCTCTGCTTCTCTTTTTGATCTCTCTGTTGACATTCTTCTCATTTTTGAGATTATGCCACTGCCCTCCTTACATACTGCTGGCTGGGGAAGCCTACTGATATTTCTTGTTCTTCAGACATCTCACTCAACTGTAGCAAAGAGATGGAATATGATCTCCTTTTAATGCCAAAGGCAACCTGAAATAGATGTTGATTCAGTGAAGACTACCTGTAGCAAAATGAATCTGTGCATACCATCAAAAACTTTCTAGACCTCTTACCAGCATTATTTTACTTTTTTTTTCAAGGAGAAAACAAGTTAATGCTGTGAAGTTTAAATGTGACAAAAGTTAACTGAATCAAATATTTCAGATAACCACCTTAAAAAAAATAGAGAGTTGAAAGCATTTCATTTAAGTTTATGACCTCTTTTTTTTTTTTTTTTGCACAGTTTAAAAAAAACAAAACCAAAAATACCAAAACCGAAATTACCTACACTTTCATGGACATACAACTCCAAGGTATTGTATATATTCAAACCTAAACAAATGCTGAAATGAAATATATTGAAAAATTCTTATGTGATCTCATATAAATTAAAACGCAGCTCTTGGAGAAAATTCAATTCTTATGCTCCCCAATTTATAAAACTGAAAAATCTGCTTACAACAGAAAACGATGAAGAAATAGAATTTTAGCCTTTCACAATATGTAACCAGGGAAATATTTCCTGCTTGGGAAAATCAGGATTGACAATAATAACTTTTTAGCTTCTTTTTAATCCTGAATTTTTGGTCACTTGATTCATAAATCAAACTGAGTTCTGTATGTAAAGCTACTTTTTTATTATTATTATTCTGCTAGATTCAGATGCTTTGGCAGCTTGGAAACACTTTGAACGACCACTACTAGATAACATGACTTAAAACACCCCAACAAAACCAGCAGGATGCATCAAGCTTCTAAGCACTACTATGTATGCTCACTCTCACCATAAACTTTGCTAGCAAGGGCTGTTCCGTGAGCAAAAAGGTTGCAGTTTATCAACACGAAGTACTAAGCTTGAAGTGTTAAGCTTTAATTAGCTTTTAAGACACAAAAGCAGATCTGAAAATCTTTCTGAGATAAAGTAACATGTTAGTCTTCTCTAAGATGCTCCAGCACTGCAGGGATAATCTAGTCTAATACATGCATGTGTATTGCTATGTTCCTTTTGGTTTTGAATTCCCTGTTCAGTGCACTTTAATTCTTCTCTAGCCAGTCATATGAGCAGTGTAGTAACTTGCCTGTTCCATTAGGAGAGGCAGAAACTTCAAAAGGAATACAGAAAGCACTTCAGCAGACCTATATGCAAACCCACCCATCAGTAAATTCTAGTGTGGACTCATTTTCAGGTGATATTACACTCTTCTCATGCTTCCCAGGGCATCCAGAAAAAGTACAAATAAAGTAATATTTGAATGTATGTGAGTGGTAATAAGGGAATTCAAGTCATACCAACAACAAAGATCCATGACTAATAGTCCAAGCTACAAAGCAGATACAGAATTAATTACCATGAGGAAAAACAAGTCTCAATCCCACTAAAGAGAGCTGTCTAGGTGGCTACATGGGTTATGAGACTGGCACTAATGAAAAATGAGACCACAAGGAGAAAAAGATTTTTCCCTAGACCTAAATGAAACTGTAATACAAAATTAATTTGAGAACATTTCTCTTTCTTACTTCAAACTAACAGAAAAACCACATTAGGAGATTAGTTTAAAAATTTATTCCTTTTCTCCAAACAGCATTTAACATGCTTTTCTACTGCTATTACCTGGCTTGTTCCAGTAAGATGATGACCTGTACAATATATGCTTACGACATAAATAAAAGTGGAAGAGATTTAACCAAATGCCGTAATTCAAAGCAGAAAATTATTCTGGAGTACAGGAACAAATCACAGTTTCTAGGTTCAGATCTAATATCACTGCAAGATTAAGACAGCTATCTGGGCAATGTGACAATCCCTGGTTTTTAACTGCCTATTTTAGAGAGAAAAAAATTATTTGAAAAATACTGCAAGGTGCTTTCCAAACAATAATAGAGAAAGCAAACAATTTAGGAAGAAAAGGTCACTTCCTTCTTACGGGGAAATTACAGAGGCAAATCTACAGCTTTTATGGAATACTAGGATGGTAAGGACTTCTTATGTATCTGCATGTGGAAAAATGAAGAGTCACTAACATATCTTTGCGTGTCAGAGAAGTCTGGCAAATCTCCTGTGCCTCCATTCCAGTAACTCACCATTAGTCTCTGCAAACATACTTGGAAACTCTGAAACATGTCACTCCTGGGACAGGAGCTTTTCTCTAGAGTCACAGTCTGTTGACAGAAACCACCAACTGTCATGGTAAATTAAACAAATAGGTTGGATTTCTCAATGAGAAAACAACAACCCTCAGGACAATCAAAATTAACAGTAGGAAAAAAATGTCCATTACTTTAAAAAAAACCTTAAATTAAAAAGTGCCAGACACTGAACAAGACACAGGTTACTGTAAAGGCAGAGCAACATCTTTATAGGGACAAATATGCCCCTGTGTAAAATCTCTGAGCTGGCTCATGACTGGCAGAAGTAGCACCTGATCTTCACAGATGCTCCATACCAAGTGTGTTTTTGTTTTGGTTTACTTTTAATTATAATTATTACAGACTGCACAGTGTAGTGGATAATATGTCTGTCCCTTGATAGGAGAGATATGATTTATGCAAACAGCTGAGGACACTCATGTACAGCAGCAGTCTGGGCAATACAAACACAGAGGGACATGTGCATATGTAGGCATGCACTTGTGCTTGGACAAGTACAGAAAAAGTTCACAGCTACTATACAAGGATGGAAGTTTTTGGGTCAGGAAATTTTTTCCCTCCATTTCTGAGAGAAGAAGGGATCAACAAAAGAAGTCTCAAGTCAAAATTACCAAATTTGACACCATCTTGAGTTAAGAAACAAAGATATGGATGTATGGGTATGAGAGGTGTCTTACAAATCAGAATTTCTGGAGATTACCAAAAATTAAGTGGTCCTTCTGAACCCTCAGAAGAATAGTTCCAGCTGGCAGATGTTCATATACATAAAGGATTTCATCCTACTGGAGAAGGAAAGGGGTTAATGTGAGCCATTGAAGACTCCAGTGCTTTGGGGAGGAGGGAATATGCATGCTCCAATAAGTCTTTTCTTCCCCCACAGAATTACAGAAGAGGCCAAGGTTTCATTAAAACCCCAGCTGGAAATAGCAATTCAGCACCACCTGTCACAGCCCCATAGGCACCCCCAGGCCCTCGCTGACCTGCCCAGCCTCAGCTGCTGCCTCCACAGCCCTTTCTGCACTAGGAGCCCCAGTGAAGCTCAGGCTTCTGTTCCCAGGCCTGGCTTGAGCTGAAGTACCATGCCTGCCTCCAGTCCTGCACTCATCTCCTCAGACCTGTGTTATTTGTTCTCTTTGGACCCAGGCTGGGGGTGATCATTTCATCACCCAGGCACATGGTGTGACTCTTAGGGCTGTCCTGTGCAGGGCAAACAGCTGGACTCTATGATCCTTGTGGGTCCCTTCCAACGCAGCATATTCTGTGTTTATGGAATTTTCCATGTCTGGGACTGCTTATGGGTCCTACCACCAGCCCCCAGCTTTGCCACACTGCTCAGGCCCCATGGCACCAGGTGTCCTGCTGGTGCTGCTGCCACCCTCACGTCCCTTCTTGGCCTCCCTCATGGAGAGGCCTTGCTCATGCCGCTGCCAAGTGCTATCATTTAACAGTATCAGACAAAAAATATCTCAAAAGAGGAAAATATTTTTAAAAAAATATTTTAAGACCACCTAGTCTGATCCAAACTCATCTCTTAATAAAGATCACTGTAACAAAAAAAGTTTCAAAGTTTCAAAAAGTCTTCAAAGTTTCCTCCAGTCTCTAGACAGAGAAAACTCAGGTTCAATGTGGTGCAGGCACTAAAAGTTGACATAACCAGACTACTAAGGCAAAGATGATAAAATTAGCCCAGTCAAATTACAGTCTGTGTCTTGTTCTTCGTTCATTACATTTTTATATTTTCAGAAACTGCTGAGCACTGCTGCCTTTTAAATCTATGCTTTATTTTTCAAACTCAGACCAACACGCAAAAAAGTCCCCTACGATACACACCTGGAGAGACTGGGAAGGGGAAAGGGGAAGAGAAAGACAGGAAAACCCAAGCATCTGTATTTCAGGAGAGGAAAGCAGATTGAGATAGTTAATTTAGGTGTGTTATACAACTAACTTATTTGTTTGAGACTTTAAGAATGGTTTGGCCTTATCAAGTGATATTTTACTTTCTTCTCCATGAAACAGATACATTTATTGTAGTTTCCATTATTTTTTTATATTGTCTTATGGTAGAAAATAGGTCAATCTAATTGACCTGAGAACAGCAAGAAATACTACGCAATGTAATTTTTGTTTGTAAACTATCAGGCTCTGAAGGAAAGGGTTTCTGAGAGTAGCTTCTTAGGAGATGTTAACAGTCTGCAGTTTGATCAATTTGAGAAGTAATTGTTTTTTCAAACAGGAAAAAGATATGACTGTTCAAAATATATTATTAAAAAATTTCAAATGGTTGCTACCCTCATCAGTCACCCATTGCGAAGTGTATATACCCTACAGTACCCTTGTATTAACCTCTGTAATTAAACTAGTAATAAACTGATATTTGAAATAATAGCATTTCTAATTTTCCTATCTTTAATTCATTACTATACATAAAAAGACATGAACAAGACCATAGCTCAATTAGCTTACAACCTTGACAACGTTTACAACCAGAAAGATAATATAACATTACACTGTGATAAATATTAATGGAAAAGGAAAATTTTTACCCTCTGAAAGTCAGACACAACAAATGTAAAAAAAAAAAATTGTTTTAATCATGAAGAGGACACAAGATGTTCACTGGAAAGAAAATAAGGTAAAGAATTTAGAACACTTGAAGTAACTACACTGAAGAGCTTATATTCAGACTTCAAAACCAATCCATGAACAAAAATGCAGTTTAAAAACGTATTATAATTCAGCAATATGACAAAATGTCACCCATATATTTACCAGAAGTCAGAGGAAGAAAAAGTAACCACACTAAGCCTTGAACTGGTATTCTGACTTAAACAGCACACTAGGTTTCATAGCAATTATGAAGGCCACATTACTAAAAGACAAGGAAGTAAGAAGATAGTTTCAAAACTCCGCTATGAAATGCTTATCAATGTGCTAATCTAAACTCAGACCTGAGATACACCACTTTTTTTTTTTTTT
>VWZV01003701.1:19565-31796 GCA_013397155.1 Irena cyanogastra
TTTTTTTTTTTTCATTCTAGGCAGTAAGTTCACACCTACCTGGGATGCTCAGAGTAATGCATTTTAAATTCAACCACCAGGGAAATTACTACATAAGTTGGAGAAGATGGGAAAAGCAGAAGAGGACTTGTGTGATTTTTGTTGCTGCTGCTTAGTTTCTTTTTTTTAATAAATTGACAAAATGGAAGGATACCAACTGGCATTGATAAAAGGAAAGCAGTAAGGGAAGGAAGATTAAAATAGAATTCCTCAAAGTAGGAGTACAGAACAGAAAAATGCTTGTAGTCTTATGGGGAAATGGGCATCCAGAGTTGACTGACAAGAGAGAGTAGCTTGCTCAAATGAATATAAGAATGAAATATATACATGATGACTCTTTACAAACAGATTAGAAGAGCAAAAGAGAAATAACTATATCTAACTTAGGCATTAATACGTCTGGGCTCACAATCACATCAGACAGATCTTAGCATTGTTTACACATCATAATGAGTTACTAACAATATTCTGGAAATACAATCTTAGAAATCAAAAAAACACAGAGGGGAAAAACTCCATAAATGCTCTTTTCTTCTCATAATCAAATAATCAAGGATTTATTTTCCAAAATGAATGTAATTTAACATCTTAAACTATTTAAAAGTGGTCATCCTGCCTTCTTCTGTATAGTTTAGGAGTAGTACACTAGACCTGCAGAAAGAGATTAAAGGAATTCCTCTGCAGTACTGAATGTTTTGTAATTTTGGAACATTCTTACCCTGTATTGATGGAAATTATTTCTATCAGTGGATTCTTCCTAATCTTTGGCAAATCCAGTCGTGCTCCCCCCAAACGTTTTCCATTATCCTTTTTCTGACCCAGCAGTCTCACAGAATGACCTTCAAATTACACCAAAAAAAAATGCAGTCATTACAAAGAACAAGTCTCATCATAGTTGTTTTGATTTTCTCTTCTTCAGAAGCAGTGTTTATATTTCAAAGACTGAAAATTAGAATGAGATGTAATAATATACTTCCACCATCTGGAGCATTTATAAATAAGAGACATGACAGGTAAAATAAATCATCTTAAAATGAGAAAATTATTTAATCCAAATTATCTTTTCACACTTACATTTTCTGTTTTATATGATTAAAATTATCGAAGCAATTCTAATTTTCAGATTCTCTAGCAAATAACAACATGGCAATAATTAAATGAGTTGTATGGTAGGATCAAATTATTCTTCCCAAAAAATTTAATTCAAACCTAAATTAGCAGGTAATAAACAATTAAATACATTTTTAGCTTATTATATGGAGAACCAACACATTTCAAGGTTACCTGACTGTGTAAGTCTTAAAGTGCTGTGAAGCACTGGTCCATGGCTAAGCTGACTAAGCTGACTACCAAGATTTGCATATATTCCTCCCACACCAGGACAACTGCACATCAGAAAACTGCCTCAAAACTACTTTCCTGAAGCCATTAATATTCAGAGTGTAAAATACAAATAATTTCACCAACTGCTGACAACATCAGTCATGCACAACAAGTCCTATATTTAAAGAGCACAAAAAAGACAGGGTTCCTTCATATTTTGAGGCAAGAACTCAACAACAAAGAATCAAAACAATTGTGTGTATTATTGCATAAGTCTAAAGTGTTCCCAAGTTATAAGGGTAAGACTTGTATAGTTTACTCCACAAAGCCTAGAATAGGCAGGTGAGAGACCACAAGTGAAAGCTAATGGTAGATACCTGAATAGGGTTGGAAAACAACAACTCAAACTGGCAGGAAAAGAAAGCATGTGTCTGTTGAACTCTGAAAACTCCCTGATAGTAAACCCTACGGCTTTGATCTGCCAAATATTTCAGGAAAGAAAAAGCTAACCCTAAAATAGCAGGGGGGTGAGAGGAATGCATGAAAGTATAAAGTATGAGTTGAGCTACATCCAGCACAGCAAAGCCTATGACCACTTCAAATCAATTAAAAGCTTGTGTTACATCAAAGCTCCTAACTTGTGCTACCAAAAGCTATTTACAAAATTAATTCCTTCATCAGTCAAAGCCTTTCTTTACTGTCTGTTTTGAGGAATCATAAATTAATTTTTGAATAATGTGGCATTCATGCTCTTAATTTATTTCCTTGATATGGCGGCAACAGCCTGGAAAAAACCCAGACTACTTCTGGAATAACATCTTCCTCAAGTTTTTTAAAGATACATAAAAATTCTAAATCAAAAATGGGATCTAATGAACAAGTGAGCAGGACCGACCTGATAGCATAAAGGTTAATACCAATAGGAGACATAATGGTCAATACTGATAGAAGACATCATAATGTTTCCTGTTGACAGGAAACAAAAGGCATTACTTCTGCAGTTGCATTTGACAAAAATTTTGTTACATCCTGTGATCAATTTAGTAATATGGTGCCTGTGCTACTAGCACAAATTTGCTAAATTACTCACTTCTACCTTTTGCTGAGAATAAGAGCAATATCTTTGACTCACAATACCATCAGTTATTTTCTAATCTAATGCTTCGTTGAGGAGCTGCAAGCATGACACCGTTTTATTTACTTGTATAACAAAAGTAAGTGCCTTAAACCAGAAACAGAAAACATTCCTTTTTTATTTCTTAATACTGTGGTTGATTTGGAACAAACCAGTTCATCCATTTTTTAAACATTCAGCTATATTTCCATATTAAAGGTGTGTTTGAATTTATGGCTGAAAATACAGTGGAACAGTTCCACAGTAGTCTTAAAACAATCAGGTTTAACAACAAGTTACCTCAAATTTAAAATTCACACTGTTAGATTTGGGGTCAAACCACCATTCTTAAGTTTAAGAAACAAAATGCAAACAACAAACCACAAAACCAACCTGCCCCCTTCCCCAAGTAATATCTCAGAGTGAAGAATCAGGGAGACCTCATCTCCTCAGAACACGGACCCTCACAAGGAGAGGCCACGTGAATTACTGCTCTCTAACAGAAATTTATCTCATGCTCTCCCTTTCTCACACTGAGAGCAGTAGTCAAACAGGCAACCACCCCAAAAACACCACACAAGATTAGGCCATTCTACAGATATAATATAACTTAAAGGGAGAATAAGACTAGCTGCTTCTATGGTCAGAGCCTTCCTTTATTCAGGAAGGAAATCTCAGCTCTGTGACCATCTCCCACATGATCCACTGAATGCTAATGCCCGCTCCAACCCTAAGCTCAAGCTCAGGAAATCTATGGTCTGGCAATCAAATATGGCAGCTTCTTCTCACATAAAATACACCTCCCATATCCCTCCTGAATGACACTGAAGTTCAAATTAATATGAGGCTTCCAAGATCTGTTGAGTACTCAAGAATAACAATATCCCTGTACTTTTCAGTCCAGACATCAGAGGCAAAAAAATGCCTCTAGTGGGACATGATTTTTAGCAGAGTTTAATGCTTCCAGAAAGCAAGAAGTACAGGCACATCCAACTACTGTGACTTGTGTAGCAGGCACACTTAATTATTTTTCTTAAGAAGAAAACCCCCTTCAATTACAGTCTTCGTGACCATAAATCCTTTTTCCCTTACTCCATACAAGGACTATTTTGTCTCATTTTAAGTAATCACTAAAGCATCTGTTTACAGAATTGTTACTATTAATAAAACATAACTTGATAAACACTGAATCATACTTTTTCACATGCTGTAAGTCTTTTTTTCCTCATATGTATTTCGAGAAAACTTAAAAATAAATATTTTGCCATCTTCAACTATGAAAAGGCTAAATAACTTTTTTTCAGATTGTGTAACCAGCACTATTAAGCCCAGACCAACATCAAGTTTAACAGAAAAAGTAGTAATTTTAAATCTCATTCATGACCTCCTTTGAAAGCTTAGAATGGGACAAAACACTGCAATTAAGCTTTACTCCTAAAGCATTTTATCTGATTAAGTTACCTTCTCTCTGACTTGACAGGTCGAATAACTTACCTAAGCAAAGCAGGTGTCCCAAACTTAAAAGGAGTCTTTCTTTTCATGTTTGTTTTCTTTCCTTTTTTTTTCCTCAAGTTTTGTACAACATTTTTGAAAACTGACTTAATCACAAGTCTATTACCATGATGATGAGTGCTCCATCTCAGATATCAAACAAACACTACTCCTTTTTTGAGGCTCACTCTACAATGCAAGCTCTGAAACACAGCTTAAAGACAAACAGATCTAGTCAGGTGTAGATAGAAAAGCCTAAACGATCTAGGCCTGCTTCTGCTATAAAAATAACTTGTCTACTTCCACATAGTCTAGCAGCAGATAAAATTCCATTACGAAAAAACAAAACCTGAAAAAGTTAATTAGTGGTTTAGGTCATGCTTCAGAGCAGTTTTTCACTAATTAATAGATAATTCATACAGATTGCAACATAACAGAAATAAAGACAGCAAGGACACTTGCAGAGCAGAATCACTCACAGCAAGTGCAAATGAAATCAAGCTAGGAACAATTTAAAATGAATCAGAGCTCTCTAGTTTTCAGAACTGTTTAATATTAAAGTCATCTTTACATAGAAGTCAGTAGACGCAATTCACATTACTTGGCACTATCTGCAAGAAGAATGAGGTTGGAATGAATTCATCAGGACATTAAATCCTATTAGTCTAAAAGAGGGCATTTAAATGTGTCTAGTTTGATAATTCAGTATGCAAAATGAAAATATTTTCAAGGTATTTATTTTCACTTGTTAAAAAGGACATGAAAAAGTAGCACAGTTTTAATGGCATGTACATATACCTCTACTCATAAATGTATGTGCTTCAGGATTGATGGAGAAGGCTCAATTTTGAAATACAAATATATGAAGGGAACAGGTAATGGAATTTTTTTGTCATAAGACTATAGCATTCAATGTCCTGCGAACCTCAAGTTACCATCATATCCCTGTGACCTAGAACCACAGAAGCACGCTAACGATATTAGAGCAAACAGTTTCAAATGGGACGGGTACTTTCCTAGTTTATTAGGAGAATAAGTCAGGGGGAAGTAGCCTGGCTTAAATTTTAGTAGGCTTTACCTGGCTATCAGCATCATATCAGATACTAGTAGATCTATATTGTGTTTAAAAAAATGGTCAGCTTCACTCTGTCCATAAGCTGGCACTTCTCAAGAACTGCTGGGAAATTATATCTGTTTGAAAGATGGAAGTGGGCACCCACTGAGGGTCCCTCCCCACTCCTGCACACAGCCCTTGAGCTATACAGTGTGGCTCTGCAACACAACTCCCAGCCAGACACTGATTTCTTAGCTATTAGCTTCCAAGTTCAGTGCAGGTATCTCAAGCAGCTCAAAACCATGATTTTACAGAAAATCCTCAAAGATGCAGGAAACCCCAGCTTTGGCAGCAACAATTTCTATTGTTTTCTGCTTGTTCTGTTACCCACTCTTTCCCTTTCCCAGTTACATCACTATGCTTAGAGGTTATTCACCATTTCCTGAAAGACGCTTTTCTCCCCACAGCACAGCTGCCAATGCACTGTTCCGCACTTCTTACATGTCTTTCACCAACCTGTCTGATTTTCTCCAACATCTTTAAGGAACAGGATTAAGCACTATTTCATGTACTCTTGCACACGTTTCCTTCCACCACTGTTTCATTCTTAATGAATAGAGAGTTTCCTTTCCCCAAGGTTAGCACTAGGAAAAACAGCACATTGGAAGTAGCGAAGCTAAGAAAGGAAGGTAAAAGTGTATGAAGGGAAAACAAAGTAATAAATTTCTTCAAAGAAAAATTAAAGGAAGAAGTGTAAAGAAGAACCAAAAGCAGTAATAAAGACTGAAAGAAGCATCAAGCAAGGGCAGACCATAAGCTCCTCTCCCATCTTTTCTCCCTGCCCTGCAGCACAAATATGTTGTCCCACAGCAGACATGACTGATTTCAAAGGAATTCCCAAGCTCCCCAGAGCAATCACATGCTGTCAGACACACAAGTGCAAAAACAAGGAGACTAACTGGCTTAGGACTCTGCTGCATGGATGCTCCCATTCAAACCAACCCCAGCTGGCCAGCAGCACATTGGCATCCCTGAATGTCATCAGCGGCATTTCCTGTCGCAAGTAAATTCAGGGAGCAAAGAAAAGTCAAACCTAACTGAAAGGTATATGCCCAGCTCCTGACCAAGCAACTAATATAAATTATTCCTCTTCTAGATCAGTGAAGATGGGAATGTTCTGTAACAGTCAAACTCCTTCACCTGGTGTAGGGAGGAGCAGGGAATAACTCAGACTAATGCTGTCAGAATTACTGATCTTTCCTTGTGTTTCACTGCACCATGCCTTGGGCCAAGCATCCAGTCCCATTAGGATGCTGATAGCTGGTGGTGTGTTTGATCCAGTCTCTGCATTCAAAACTGTTTCATAAAAAGATTGCTCTCCACCCTATACCAAATCAAAAAGCTTCATAGAAATATGCAGACATTACTAAGTATACAGCACATTTGTAACTAGCTTGAAATACAGAGAAAAGTGTTGCACTTGGAATTAGCATTCAACAATAATACTGCTTTGGAAGACTCTGGAATGTGAGTGTCACACCAGTGAAGACAGGAGCTTTTTAAAATTCATTTGATGTAATTTCAAAAACAAGATATTCAGTAAAAAAGGTCCACAGGTGTCCCATATTGCTAAAATTAATTCACCACTTTCACCCCATTAAACACGCAATACCTCTTTATTCTTGGCATGTCTCCAGTGAATGACTCAATCATAACAATATCTGTAAGCACTAAAACCATACTGTACGAGAAGTCATACAGAAAAGGAGAAAACTATTAACAAGGAATTACTGTCCATGTAAAAATTTGATCAAGTTAATTTAAGAATATAAGTATTCAAGAACATTTTTGACACACCCATAGTATTTTTGTTTCTCACAGCAAAAGCACTTGAAATGCCCTATTAAGGTACTATTGCTTTTTTTTCAGGATTCACTAGCTTCATCCTACTTATTCTGAGATCATGTAATGTTACTGTCTTTCTGAAAAAATGCCTGAACGTTCAATCTCCTGTGAGCTCAAAATGCAAGCTACAATTCCACAGCTCAGAAGGACAATACTAAGAATCAACTACAGGAAGAGTTCCCCTGACCCTCCGTCCTCACCCTTCTGTGAAGAAATGCATTTGATTAGGATCAAAAATTCTGCTCAAAATCCCAGGAGATCCTGGAGAGAAACTTCCAACGGAAAAGACATTTTGAATCAGATAAAACAGGCTGCATTATGAGGAAAGGAAGTGCTGAAAGCAGGATTGTCAGAGCCACCTGCAGCAGCACAAGTAACTTGCCTAATGTTTTGGGGTGTGCAGGATGAACAGAACAAATTTAGCCTTAGAGTGAAATGCTGAGCTGAACTTCTCACTGTATCCAAATCATGAGGTACTCTCGACATTTACCAGCCACGAGGATTCTCTAACAGAGCTAAATCCAGGTGAGTCTAACCAATGTGAATAGGACAGAAAAATAGGGATGCTGAAGGATACTCATGCACTGAAAGTGTGGAAAAGAGCACATATGTGTTTGGAAGAAAAGGCACCTTTTCTGTGCACATCACAGGCTCATTTAACAATGAGTAATCATACTTGTGCTACTGAGATTTTCAGGCTGTTTCCCCTCAATTGCTTTTCTTCTTCTGTGGCACTATTTACTGCCGATTCAGTTTCTGTGAGCTACTTACAAAATAAAGTCATAATAGGGACAGTCAGTTCTATCACATTTATAAATTAAATCAGTGAAATAACTACACTGAGAAAAATAATTACTAAATCTATCTAAAGTCCTTGATCATCTCACATACCTAATAGTCCCTGCCCAAAAGCATTTGAGCAGACACAGCAAAAACAGCAATAAACTTTCTTGTAAGAGAAAAAAACAATTGATGGTAACAGAAATCTCTTGCCCCAGCAGGGACGATTTTAATGTTGAGCCACATCATGATTGATGTTTCATAAAAGCAATTAAAATCTGCCTTTGCAGAAACAGTTTCTCCGCAATTACTGTATATTCCTCATCATGCTCTACATTTTTATTAAATTACAGTCTACAAAGCTGAACTCTCTGAACTGATAATGTCACAGATCATGGTATTACTATTTGGAACTCATCAGTACGCTTCAGTACATCACACTTTTATTAAGTAGTCAGCAAGGGGCAATCAAAACGCAACCTGGTGTTCTCACTGAAGCATCTGGCCACATGAAAAAACCTTCGTTTAAAAACCATACAGTGACACACCTTCCAGGCAGGTCTTTTATAAGACAATGCTTGCTATCAAAGTAGTTCTTCAATAACAGAAGGGGGGAAAAAAGCTACTTGTTTGAGTAGTGCACACTTTCTACCCATAATGCTTTGATGACAACAAAAAGTTATAATTTTGTTTAAATAGGAGTATGTCCAAAATTCCAATCCAGGGCACACAAAACAGATGCAGGTGACACATACCACATTATGCCATTAACCGCAGTGATTGATACATACAAATGAGTGATGGGTGAATCTTTTCATCACAATCATGGCCCCAAGTTTCAGACTCACTGTAGCTCTGTGTATTCCCACCAGAAACATGATTTCAATCCAACCCAACTTTCTTAAGTCTGTCAAACACAGCCCTGTCACAAATTCACAGAATCACAGAATTGTTAGTTAAAGGGTTGGAAAGGACCTTAAAGATCATCTAGTCCCAACCACTGTGCCATGGGCAGGTGTATCTCCCACTAGGCCAGGTTGCTTAAGGCCTTGTCCAACCTGTCTCAAACACAGTATTTCCAGTTAGTGCCTTTACTTTTCCACAATCTCAGTTTAAAAGGCAATTCTACCTCCTAGGAATCGTATTAGGGACGTGGCACTCTTCCAGAGCGTGCGACGGGAGCTTCAGGGGCGTCTGCGAGGAGTGGCCGGGGCTGCCAAGAGCCAGATACGGCTGGCTCCAGCAGCCCTGCCACAGGGCACCGCGGAGCTCCACAGCTGTCACAGGTGTAAGAAAGGGAAAAACAAAAAACACTGCCTGGCAGCTAGAAAAGAAGCGGGAGGAAAAGCCCTGTGAGCAGCAAGGAGAGGAGGAGGAGAAAGAGAAGGAGGAGGTGCTGCGGGCGCCCCATGGATTCCCCTGCAGCCGCTGGAGAAGGGCAGAGGAAGCCGATGCTGCCCCTGCAGTCTGCGGCAGAGCATGGAGCGGCGCTGCCGGCAATAAGTGCACGAAACCTGTGGAGACCACACCGGAGCAGCCTGTTCCTGAAGGACTGCACTCCCTGCAGAGGACCCGCGCTGGAGCAGTTCTTGAATCCGCAAAGCCCACAGGAATGCCCCAAGCTGGAGCGGGAGGACAGTGTGGGGAAGCAGAATCAGCACAGAGGGACTGTATTGGGAGCCTCCACTCCCCATCCCTCTGCACCACTCAGGGGGAGGAGATGGAGGAGTCTGGGATGAGAGACTGAAGCTGAGTATGGGAAGAAGAGGGGTGGGGGAAGGTAGCTATAGTTTCTCACCACTCTATTCTATTTTTAATTGGCAATAAATTAAATTAATTTCCCCTAAGTCGAGTCTGTTTTCCTCATGATGGTAACTGGTAAGTGATCCTTCTGTCCTTATCATGACCCAAGAGTTATCCCATCTTATTTTCTCCACTGCTCTCATGAGGAATGGGAGCAAGAAAGCAGCTGGGTGGGGGTCTGGCAGCCAGACAAGGTCAAGCCACCACACAGTGAAATAAATAAAACAACCTATCCAAACTGCCCCCCTCACCCCCCCTTTCTATGTCCTTTCAAAGGAGATAGAAACAGAAACAGGGACTTGATGAGGCCACTACCCTCCCTCTGACCCTCCTTAAGCTGCATTTTGGCACAAACAGTCAGTTTCCTGACTGGGAGCCAAATTATACTTTTCCTCAAATAGGAACGCCCAACTTCTCCAATTTTGATTCTTCATTTGCCCTGTCATCAGCTTCTTAAGTCAAGGCTGCTCTTCCCACAGTCACAGAAATTGAAAAGAGACTATTTTATCTACTGCAACCAGCAAATTAAAGTGAAATCAAGCAGCACATACAAATGCTATTTAACATTCTGGCAATCATATACATACAGATACATACATGTATACACACGCACACTCTCAGGTGGACAATCCAGTATAAATTCTACACTTTAGCCTATATATAATATAGGTATCACTTGTCTCTTTTTCATATAGACAGATACTGCAACTATCATGAATCCATACCTGCTAACCACATGAGGATAATTAAACAGTTCAGCAAATAATGGTCAATGTTTAAACTGGAAATGGACAGGCAACTTTACCAGACAGGTCAACGTGACTGAAACTGGGAAATGTTATGTTGAGTATAAAGGGCTCAACCCTGTAGTAATTTCCTTCGGTTGTTTTTTATAATCAGGTCTAATGACCCATTGTAAAACTATGTTTTGTGAAATCATTATAAAGACACAATATGGACTAAACTCAATTCAACCTATGTCCCTCATCTCCCTAAGGCTTAAGCTAAAAGCAGACTGTACACAAATACTCTGGTCCCACGTCTCCCACCCCCACAAACCCTTAATAACATGGGATTTGAGAGCATGTCTAGAAAGGAAGGGGGATAGACCTAAATCCAAAGCCAGAAAACAGGAATTTCTCCATTAAATAGTTAACATTTCTCCTTTAAAATACAGAACAAATGTATTCTCTTGCCTACTGTAAACTGTTTATAGCCAAGCTTGTATACACACACAGGCTTTTTAAAGACAGATTTTAGAGTGATTCATAAAAAGCTGACTTGAGCAGTCACCATAAAGACATTCTGCAGTTCCCACCATAGACAAATCTTCAGCTTATTGGAGCATACCATAAAAACTGATCATCCCAAATAACTTTTATATTCTATACAGAGATTTTACTAAGTGATGCAACACACATCAATTATAGGCCTGTTTTCACCTAGCTCACAGACACCACAACTCCTTAGCAATATTTTCCTAACATTCTATGCCATCATAACACCTTACTGGAAAACTAAGCACGTGAGTGGGAATGTTGTCCTCATGTTGTAAAAATTGCTGTAATACAGACTTAAAATTTGGGTAATGTGCAGATGTAGCAAGGCTTACTAAACTGTTAAATCAGAACCCTGCATGACAAAACCATTCTGTTTTATCAGGAAGACTGGAGAGACACACTGGCTACACAACTGTGGCTGTTACTTTGAGAAACTCAGTTCTGAGACTGTGAATGAATCATTTTGTCTAGTTCCTCACAGGAAGTATAAAGGTTTCACATTATATATTACCATATCATATGAAAAGTATGTGAGGATGCCTCTATTTAAAATATACCTTGGGAGACAGCATAAATATTAATTAAACGTGACCTGCATACAAATACCGCACTGCTATTGAAGATCGCTTCTGGAAGTGACAATTTACCTGCTAATTAGGAAATTTCAAAGATTCAATTCAACACTTGTGATAAAAGTTAGGATGGCATTAAAATGAGAAATCACTGAGCCTCTTAAAAGTCTCTCTCTCTCTTTTAGCTATCAATGCAAGAACAAAAGTGCACATCCTTCTTTTCCATTTTCTGATGAAGCAGGATAAAAAGATAAAGTCGCATAAAAAGTGTTTATCAGAATTATCTTGAGAGTTGGGAACTAACAATTACACTGTCTTCACACATATGTGGTAAAGACCACCACAAAGATGTATTTCTTGAAACCACCATCTCTTGACCCAGCAGAATGGAATTGTTCTGAAAAGGTCTTCCTGACAATGCCCTTAAGACTGAGAAATAAAGCTAGAAGAAACCCTTTAATATTTCATACAAAGAGTTCTAAATAATTCCAAGAAATCCATTTTCTTTGGGAGTGTAGCAAGCTTTCAACCAAATCCAACAGGGAAGCCATTTTCATGAAAAACTGAAGATGACTATTAGGAAAAAAAAAATATAAGGAAAAAAATTCTTGCTACAAATTTTCCATTTTCATAAACTGTGTACTACAAAATTCATGCATCCAAGAAGAAACTAAGGTACCACTGAAGAAATGGGAAGCTAGGGAAAGCTAGACTTTTAGACTTAAAACTAGCATCAGGGTAACCTGTTTCCACCTTGGAATTTGGACAGAAAAGCCAGACAACTCAGTTAGGCTGACCAATCTACAGAGCTGTCCTACAGAGTGCAGACACTATGAAGTTCCACTTATTCAGTCAAAATTTTTTTTTTTT
>VWZV01003701.1:31844-164198 GCA_013397155.1 Irena cyanogastra
GCTTTCAATATATACATAACCGCACTACAAGAGCATACCACCCATGCAATCTTTAGCTTTTCTTTAAAAAAAAAGGTGAAAAAAATTGTGTCATACAGCTATGACAGATACCCAACTTAAAAGTCACGGGTTTAAGCTGGCTCTGAATTCAGAATTCATATTTAATGACCTGTCCTACACCACCTCCATCTCCTGAAAGCATTAGCAGCTTCAGAAGCTTTCACCAACAATGTAGAGTCATGAAAACAAAGGGTTACATTTAATTTGCTCTAACACTAATTTAATCTTCTACCATGTATCTATTTTATATAATAAAATATTCTAATCAATAATCCTGTTATCTACAGTATTTTATTTCACTTGGACAATGGAAGTTCACAGTTAGACTCTTCAGAAAACACAATGAAAAAGAGCTTCACATTCTTCTCCATTAGTAGATGATTCCAAAAAAACATAAAACTATGTAGTTTCTTGAAGTAAATTCGAGAAATACAAGTAAAAGCTCCCATTTTCATGGCTGGCTTTTACCAAAGCAAGCCATTATCATATGCTATGATCTCTACCAACTTGATTCTCCTTCAAATTGTAATTTTATTGTCACAGATGGGTTACATTTGGAAAGGACCTCTGGAGACCACTTTGTCCAACTCTCTCACTCAAGGAGAGCCACTGAGAGCCAGTTCCTCAGGACCATGTTCACAGTATTTGAATACAGCCAGGAATGGAGTCTCTCCAACCTCCCTCAGTAACCTGAGCCAGTGCTTGGTAATCCTCATAGTCAAAATGTGTTTCCTGGTGTTTAGAGGGAACCTCCAGTGCTTTTTTTCTGCCCGTTGCCTCTGGTCCTGTCTGTGGGCACCACTGGGAAGAATCTGTCTCACTTCTGTTTGCACCCTCTCTTCAGGTATTTATATACTTTGATGTGATTCCCCCTCCCTGAGCCTTCTGAGGCTCTCCTATGAGGAGAAATTATCCAGTCTCAGTCTCTTAACTATCTCTGACTCTCTCGAGTATGTCAATGTCTCTCTCAAAACAGAGAGCGGGTTTTTGTTCATTTTTTTTCAATAAAACTTGAGAAATTCTGTGTTCTTTTACCTTTCAGGAAATCCCTGATGGAATTGGCACTATGTATGGAATTCAGCAGCTCACTTTCTCCTTCTAATTCAAATCACTTTTGGTAAGCTAGAAAAAAACAAAAATCCTCCCAAAAATTCACACTTTTTAAAGTTTAAATGTTCATTAACATTCCTATGAACATTATTTTCCAGCATTATATCAATGTTTAAAATGCAATCTAAAATTCCATTCAGTGAAAATCATTATTTAACAGCTGCTACTAGATTATTTGTACTCTTTCTAGTCATATAACATTCAGTCACCATAACCTGAGTAATTAAGTTATCAAAAAAGCAGACATATCTGGAGTCAGTATAAATATTACAATTACAATCCATTTTTGTAAAGGCGGGCAAGCTGACCCAGGCTATCATCTTACTCCCTTAAGAGCAAATAAAATTCAGGAAAAGCAGATAGGGATCTGAAATAACATTGTAAAAATCATTAAGCATCCTCATTTCCAATATATTGTCATGAGCACCATGATATTAGTGGGTAAACGGTTTGGCTTAAAAAAATATGTACTGAATTTATTTCTTTTTTGTTTGTATGATAAAGTAGGTTTTATCCCCCCAAAAATAGATGCCATAAGTTAAGTACAATCTGGGAAAAATTTTGGTTGGGAGTACATAAAATACAGGTTTCACTCATGAAAGCATTCTAAGCAACATGAAATCTTAAGGGCTTCAAACCACAAGCTCTAGAAGCCTTACACCACACTATGCACTTCCATGATAGAAGCTTTTTCTCCTTCTAAAAATTGGCACTCCTTTAAACTTTCATGCTGTAGTTCAAAAAAAAAGTCATATTCCAGCATTAAAGTTACTGACAATGTCTTGTGGACTAGACACTTGTTTATATTGAAAGTACAGCAAATTAAACTAAACCTTATAATTTAAAGCTTCATGGAACAGTAATTTTTATGGCCTGATAAGTAATGGAGACAAACTTAGGTAACCCAGAAAGACCCAGACAAATATATTTATTTAACAGCAAATGTTTACTGGTCAGGATGCAGAAACAATACTGGGTTTTTTCCCTCCTTCGCTGCAAAGTACTAAGAGTACACACACGAACAAAGCCAGAGAGAACAAGGAACACAGTTACAAAAGAACATTAAACCAGAAGATAATTTATCTGCCCTGCTAAGAAGAGCTCAGGGAAGTAAGCCAAAACATCAGAAAAGAAGAAAATACCAGAGAACTAAACAAAAGAAAGTAGAAGTGTAACACTCAATTAAGACAGTGCAGGAGCTTTATACAATACTCCACACCAACCTACACTAGTGAAATGATTTCTTGACGTCTCCTCTTGATCATTTACCTATGAAAACAACAGCCCACAGAGCTCCTGACAGAAAACATCTCTGAAATTATCACTTATACAAAGCATACATGACGAAGGACAGCGCTGCCCAAACATTCAGCTAGAGCACAAAGCAAGTGTTAGGGCGAAAAAGAACACACCAGCAGCACTTCTGCTAATGCTCTCAAGTTTCCAACTAGCTGCAATTAGTTAGAGTGTGATGCTTACCTTTAATAGTTTCCTCCACAACTTCTACTACACGATCTATCTGCTGAACCTAAAAAAAGTCAGAAGGTAAATACCTAAGTAGTCAACAACTGGACATACTTTCATATTAACGAGTCTTTCAAGAGTGTCTTCTTCTGGATTAAGAGGGAGTAAAGAATTTTGGGTTGTGTTTTTAGCCAGCTTTTATTCTCTGTGATCTTGGCCAATCTGCCAAAAGTAACTTTCACCACCCAATTTAAATCAAATTTTGTGCTCAAAAATGGCAAACTCCCATAAGTTTGGCAAAAATCACCAAATACCTAGAAAAGAGTTCAGACCTCAAGTGCTGTTCATGGTCTGTGAGAGGCAATGGTGAACCAGGCATTCAGCACCTGAGTGGCTCAAACAGCCAAAATGCTCCCTTCTCCAGTCTCCACAGCAAAATAGTGGATGGTAGAAAACACAACAAAAAGCTGAGGATATTGTCAGGGCAGAATATGAACGAGGTACTGGAGGGGAAAGACAGTTTAAGAGAACAAGACATTCTCCTGAACTTGATGCAGGCTGTGTTTGGAAATTGAGAGAAAAGCCCTCAAGCTTTTCACAACACAGAATGATCTTAACATATCTGCAATAAAGACAACAAATTTATGTTTTAGTGTTACATTTGCCAAAATTCACCAATAATGAGATAAATAGTTCAATTATTTCTTCATAGATATATTAGTTTTTATTTAAAGTCAATAGCCAACACACTGTAGCGATTTGGGCATATAAACTAAAAGAAATCAATATTAACACTGCAAAATTAAACACTCAAGAATTCTTGAAGCTGAGATTCTTTCCAGAGCTTTCATCCAAACCACCCATTCTGTGTAATTCTACTATAGATACTTACATACAATTCAGGAAAGCCAACTTGTCACATTTAAGTTCATTTGTAATTTTTCCACAATATTCCTTTTTAAACACTGCTTCTCTAAGCTGTACATTACATGAACAAGATTTAGTATGATTTTAGCAGTCTTTTCCTTTGAGTTTTTTTCCAACTTGTTTCCAAAACAAGCAGAAAGGCACAAGTTGCAGAGGCTTTAAGGGAAGAACCTGGTCTGCAACAAGGAGCCTAGAACTTGGATCCCTTGTATCAAAGCCATTAAGTCTTTCTAGCCTAAACCACTGAGTTTGTCATTTCCTGTAAATACAAGACCGCACAATCTTGTCTACTTCACATTCATTTTTCCAATCTATCTAGTAGAAGTTTAAAAAAAGCTCACCTATAGCTGGAGTCTGATTTTAAATTCCCAGCTGAAGTCAGTGGGAGTCAGTTCCTTTCCTCATCTGGGTGTTGGATCATTTAAAAGTCTTTTCCTTTTTCATTTCTTTTTTTTAACCTTTTGAAACACTGACTTTTAAAACAGAGATGTTCACCATTTCAGATTTTTAATACAGTATATTAGTTATGAATGCTACAAATTAAATTATAGTATTGCTAGTATCTGCATTTTAATAATTTTACTGAAAAATGAATATATTTAAATAATTTTCTGAATCACAAGCATTCACATCACAGACATACATATCTAGCAATCAACTTGTAAAGAAAGCACACATAAGCAGTCATATGGAACACATGCATATTTACATACTTGTGTACATATCCATTTTGTATATGGTTTTAAAAATTATGACTCAAGATATTTAACATATATACTTTCTACTAAATGTTTAAAAAATAAATAGAAAAATTCCACTTGAAAATAGAAATGTACACATTTTAAACTACACTACAGACAGGGAGCAAAGTCTGTATTATATTATGTAAAACATTATTATTGTATGTCTCAGTACTAGACTCTTTAAGTTCATAACCATTTAATCATTTAAAATATGAGAAATCTGGGTGGTTCATAACCTGAGTCACCAATTACTTTCTGCATTGTGCATATGAGGAATTTTTGCATTGCTCCAAATCCCCTGTTGAATAAAGACAGAAAAAAACCCACCAACCATTATATTGCATCTTCATTTTATTGGATAAATTAAATTATTCTCAATATGTCTGTCAAGAAGATGGCTCACGTAAGTAATTAAAATTATAGGTCTGAGAGATAATGACCTGCACGTAGAAATGGATGCTTGTTCTGCCTTACATGTTATTTCCCACATTAAATATTTTTCATTTGAAAATATTGGAAATTATTTGGCTAAAGCCCCAAATGCTCAAGAAGAAAATGTGGAACGTTTCCAGTCTGCATTTATGGAGATGAAAGTATCTTAGAAAATGTGAGGTGAATTTGTAGTGAGAAGAGGGAAAGGTTTAGAAAATTCTTATTTGGGGAAAAAAAAGGGGCGGTGGAGGGATGAAAAAGGAAAAAAAAATAACAGTCATACTTATGAAATTTTCTTGAATATACAAAGGTCTGCTGGATTCTTTTCCTCACATCTCACTAACCTTATGGATAGTTCTGCTCTGGACTGGTACCAAAGGTATGTGTAAACCTTCAGAGCAGAGCTCCAATAAAGTCTCTGTCAGGCATCAGGAAGTCCATGAGGCACAGAGACATCCTGGTGGTGTATGAAGGTAAATTACACTGTTCCTCAACATTTCTTTGCAGAGTGTCTCCAAAAACCAACCCCCAGGACTGACAGCAGGACACCAATGCTGGGTGTGGTTAGTGAACCTCACTTGGTTCCACAGACCTTGCGGCACTTTGGTTCCAGCATAGTTAAGCACATTTTGGACTTCGTGTTCACTTCAAATGGTTCTCCATGAGGATGTGAACAGAATAAGAGCTACAGACAGAACAGAGTTGACAGAGGAGAACTATGCAAAAAGAAAAAAAGAAACAAAACACTCAACCACCACAAATCAGGGCTGATGCAGAAATCTGGGCTGAGATTAATACGAGCCAAGAATGCAGGCAAGGCTCATGAACCCATGAAAAAATAGGCAAAGCAGGAAACTGTCTGGAGAAAAAGCAAGGATAAAGAGTTTTATCAAAGCATGAAGGCTGAGTTGAGCACCCTAGGAGTGAGTATAATATCTATACATAGCTACTTGAAGTAAAACAATCCTTTTTTCTCATCTTGGAAAAACCCCGTACATTGATTCTCATTGACATAGTTAAGAAACAAAATGGTCACTACATAGATAAAATAGTCTGTCTTAGGTAATTAGAACATGCTATTTATAACCCTGAAGTTTTTAACTACAGTTCACCAGCTCCCTGTTTCATCTCACCTTGTTCAGGGATCTCTGCCAAATGCAGGATGTTAAAAGACTACTCAGCCTATCCCCTCTCTAAAGCCAGTAAAAGGGAAATACATAGCTTCAAAAGGCACTTCAGGTCTACTACAAATCTAAATTATTTTAGAGATAATTATCTTCATTGACCATAAAGAGAGCTGAGCAAAACAGACTCTCAAATTACAGCACTTAGGCAAGATAAATCTAGGGCTTAATACATAACTTCAAAAGGCATGTGACTAGCCACCCTGGCTTCAGAGGGATAACATCTGTGTTTAAAACCTTTGCTGACAATACTGACCATAGTAATTGGCGTTACTCTGGATTAGGAATGCGTTCTGAGAGGAGTATCTACACAAACTTTAAAGGGAAGGAGACTACCCCAGAGATGCACATAAACAATTGATTTTCATTGCTAGACACTGACAAAGCTGAAGGACAATTCTTATCTAAATTAATTGCTACACCCTATGATTTATAGGATAGTACATAACTGCTGTAGAAATGAACATTTTCTATTTGCAAACAAATTTTCAGTTTAAAAGCAGGTGCTTAACTGCCACTCTTTTCTGACTTTCCAGGTTCAAGTATCCTATCTGAAAATCAACATGGGAATTCAAAAGCCATAGCCGACCAGCTGAGATTTGTATGAAATCATGCTTATCTAGGAGTTACAGAAGAACAGTGTCCACCTGTTCCCAGGTTTTCAACATGCTTTCCAAGAAGTTCTGCTAATTCAAATAATTCAGAGTAAAATTCCATCAAGTTTGACTTTCATGAAGTACATATTAGATATTTGCATTCATGCAAGGCTCTGTTTTAACAGCAGCAGGCAGGCTCTCAATCTTGCATGCAGTCTGGCCTTACAAAGGCTGCAAGGTAGGCAAGTACCACTGCCTCTGTTTTGCAAGCATCATCAAAACTTTTAAGAACTGAACCACAGAAATACCATAAAATGTATCTTCCTCTTTCATGAGGCCAAAGCAGTAGGGATGTATGGACACTTGGCATGGTTCCAGTGATTTCCTTTCACAATGGTACTGCTAAAGCTCTGCTCACTGGAGCATTTTACAGATGAAGGAATAAGGTACATTAACCTTAAAAGTGTATACCAATTGCAGATGTAGAGCTTGAGAAACAAAGTGCCTGCTTTTTGTAATGCACTTAGCATTTTTTACGCTGCACCATCTATTTTATAGCAGTGCTCCTAGCGTTACATGCTGCTGCTGGGAGTGTTCAGCACTCCCACTAATCACATTCCAGAGTTTCAAACTGGATATGAAAAGAAAATTACTTAAAGCTTGCCTTATACGGCAGAATTGCCAGGGTAAAGGGTTATATGGAGGTCAGGAGAGTGCAAGGAGCCTTAGTAGAGGGCTTTTCATGGCTACGGCTTTTCTCCTGGAAGCAGTGGCTTCAGGCTCACCTTGGCCGAAGAGCCTGCAGTACCCTACCATGCATGGGACCTGCACCTTCTGACTCAGAGAGCTGCAGCAAAGGGGGAGTTACAGCCTTCTAGAGTAGCAACACTGGACTGGTTGTGAGGGTTTGTGCAGATGAAAGAATAGGCTGAAACTCTTCCTTTGGGTGATGGGTATATTGCAGAAGGTGATAGCTTTTCAATGCTTTCAGAAAGATAGAGAAGGAAGGAGAATTGGAGTTATCATTCAGGATTCACTCACCTGTGGAGCTACTGTATGCCTTTAATGGAATACGTATGTGGATTAAGCACCATGCTTTCAGTCTGCACAGCAAGTTTGATGATTTCAAAGTACATATACACGAGCCTTGTGAAGCCTCTTAAGACCTATCAACTCCCAGCAGCCTGACCAGGGGTTCCAATACATAGCATCATTTGGAGATCAAGCACCTTAAAACTCCAGAAAATGTCAATGAAATAAATTATCCCATTCCAGTGGCTCAACTATCACTGGGAACAAGGGTTTTGCATGTTTTTGTATGCATCTCAGGAAGTGAGGAAACACTACAATTACCTACATTCATTCATGGGTCCCAAAACATAACCTCTTGGCTAAATCTTTCATTCCCCCTTGTCTCTCCTTTTCCTTCCCCTATAATCCCCTCAAAACAATTGGCACAGTCACACATCCTACCTTTCAGCAACTAAAAATGAAAAGTGAGGGATAACTACATAGGAGAGTTGATGTCTCTTTGTGCACTGTACCTGCACTTGAGTTTGAAGTGAGTACACCACAAACACAACAGAGTAAGCTTTGGAAATCACCAGAGGGGAACTGGCTGTGAACCTCTGTAATGCCTCATGCTATGTGCTTCAGGTACTTTACACCCTTGGCAGGTTTATTACTGCCTAGAATTTTCCCATTCCACAAGAGAGCTCCTTCACCTTGCCATGTAACATTGTGGTTTGCCTTACATACAGCCTATGGCAAGGCCTTAACCCACATTATGTTTATAAAATAGCAATTACTTTAAAGAAACACAAAAGCACAGTAACATCACAAATGGTAAGAAGGATATGAAGTTGCCCTTCCTTTCCTTCTGTCCAAATCAGGCAATAAATAAAGAACAGTGGAAGTTCAGTCCTATATTTTTCAAATGCAGATCAAAACAAGCTCTGATTTACTAGAATTTCTCCGGTAGTTACAATGCAACTTCCTCCTCCATCCTAACAAGAGCATCAGCAGAGCCTCTGACACACTGCCTTTAGAAAGCCACCCTGAGGAGTTATAATTGCTGGTAAAAAACCACATTCTCAGACAACATGATCCTTTAAAATAAATATTGAAAAAGAGAAAAAAAAAANAGAAAAGGAGAGGGGGGGGGGGGGGGGGAAGAGAAAACAGCAGAACTTATACAAGCAACAATAAACCAACTATGTCTCTCAGCCAAGTTGAAGACCAGACCAACCTGGTATTAAAGAAAGATTTCCAAAATGATACACTTAAAATTTTAAAGTTGAATCAATATCCTATTGCCAACAGAACATTTTCTATTTCTCAATTCTGCAAAAACTGCCTTTCAAAAATATTTTGCAATAGTAAGATAACAAGTCTTGTCCTTCAAATACAGTCACCCTCTCACACACATTCTTTGTAAAATGGGAAGAAAATCTTAAATGCACAAACTAAAAACATAGACAATAATAAGCTCTTAGCTTTGTTTTTGTTAATAGTTTTTCCTCAAGTTTAAGACCTTTCTGAGCTGAGGGATCTCTTATTTAAAGCACAGTAAATTTTACCACAGCAATGACAGCTAAAGGACAGTGTCCTTATTGCAAAAGCTACATTTCAGTATTTTCAGGTCTAATTACAAAGTACTTGGGAACACTGCACTAACACCTAATTCATCTCCTAACAGAAATATTTCTGTAAAAAATACTAAACTACTAATATTTTTCATGAAACACTGGCTCTAGGTACTCAAATGAAGATGATGAGAAGAATTTAATTTTCAGCAATTACCTGTTACTTAAAAGAAAATTTTTAAAAATAGGGGAAAAATGTTTAAAAAAATCAAACTTCCCAATTTTAATAGGTTAAATTCATCAAAAATGAAGCATCAAATTATAATCTTGGTCAAAGGATAGTGACTTGCTTATTTTTTCCCCCTCTGTCTACATAGGTGTAAGTATTATTATACTTGCTGTAACAACCAGTTATGGATCAATAACTTTGTGGCCTCTGAGCAAAGAGGAAATCCATTCACCCATTTTAATTTTTTCTTTTCCAAAGGTGATTCAATGATACGGTAGTATCGCATCCCACAGAATAGTGAAAACACTTTATTACTTAAGTCAAAGCTCTGTGGTTTCATTTTCGAGGCGAAGCTTGGTAACTGTTTAACAAGTCAGCCACCAGTGGATTTAATTCTTCAGACTGCCTCAAATTTAAACAAAATAATAATTGCTATTTTCTATTCTGCTTTATAGCGTGAAGTAAAAATACAATCGCCAAACCCTCTGCTGTGTCTGTGTAATTCATACGCTCTAGTCCCCTTTGCTTCTTCCACTGATTTTAACAAAGGTCTTAAGGCTTGTCTCAGAGCAAATAAACTGTGATGTTAAGAGTATGGTAATTGATACCTTCATCCTGGATGAAGACTGGAAATTTTCAGACTTTAAAGGGCACTGGAAGTCAGCTCCAACAACAGCATCCTTTTCTTTCTCCCCTCATGCCACAGCCAAATCAAATCACCCTCGATTGAAGGAAGGTTTAAATGTTGTATAATGCAAAAAGATGAAGAGGAGTGGGACATGGCAGAAAGCTTCTCGGTTGCTTTTTACAAGAAAAAAGGCAACAGAGTCTAGGTATTGACATCAAACTATTGAAAACATTTATGAAAACCTTTGATTTCTAAAGATACATACCCCTATAATACTCAAGCCTTTCAGGTACTCCTGGCGAGGTTGGGCTTGTGGTACACAGCCTGCTAGAACAACTTTCTTCTTCTCTTCTTGGGCTTTCCTAAAGAAAGACAAAAGTGTGTGAGTATTTTTTTTTAATTATTATTTTCAGCTTCAACACAGTCATATTATGTATGTGACAACAGAAAGCAATCACAATGAAGACCTCGCCAAATCAGATGAAACTTGTGCATGTCTGAGCCTCATAAACCAAACAAACCAATACACCAAAAGAACCCTATATGAAGTTACAGCACACCTGGTTCAGTTTGGGGAGTATGTGCAGAGTCCATGACCATTGCATATCTTGGACAAAAACCACAACCTTGAAAGCCCTAATCAAGTTCACTTAACTTTATTTACCAAAATGGTAGAAGAGAAACTGGCCAAGAAACATGGGACAGAGTAATTAACATTGATTCAAGAAGTTACACAGAATGCAAGGGACAGAGGACAAGATGCAGGCAGGAACCCCTAGCTCAGAACAGACCTGTTTATGTAGTACCAGTCAGAACTGACCAGTTACATCAGTCTTCTGAAGTTTACTTAAAACATTTATTGAAATATGCAGTTACTTTAAAATGTTTAAGTATTTAAGCATATTGAGCACTTTCAAGCTTTAAGTACTTGCCCCTGGCAGAGAAACACTTGTCTGGATATTACCTTACATAATTCTTTAGCTTTAATGCTACCTTAGCGTCAAGTAGAAAATCAAAACACTAAGATGAAATGGTTAACACCATTCACTTCATTAGTAACATTTTTACTCACTTTGAATTCAACAGTGAGTCTCCAAACTAATGGAAGGCCTGCACAGAACTAGCGGCTGCACGTGAAACAGTGAGATGCAAAACCTGCCAATGTCCATTAAACTTTGAAGATCATTCATTAGCACAACACAACAACTGCATTACAATGTGCAAAACACAAAAGAAGAAAAGCGCTGAATCATTTCAGGAGATTTGCTAGGTCTAACATGTTATGGGTTGCTCCAAGAATGCTCTTTCACGGTTGCATGTTGTATCATAACCTCCTGGCAGGCTTCTGTCAAACTGGAACCTGGAATCTTTTCCCTAGCAAGGTATGAATTCATGAAGTGTTTATTGTTATGTTGAAATAGGCTAAGACATGTAACAACGCTTTTCAGAAAAAATATCCACAATACACAGGTACTTAGACAATTTTATACTCTTCAGCTTGCTTGAGCTGTCTCCAAGATGAATGCACTAAAGAAGTGATGTTCAACAAGCACATGAATGCTTAACAAGTATCTGTTGATCTCCAGCAAAGGCAATTTTAAGAAAAAAAACCCCAAACCAATCCAGAGTGGTACCACAGACAGTTTCCCTGCTCACCATTTTCACTCCACACTTGTAACGTGGACAAATCTGTTTACAATTTACAGCTCAAATGGAAGCTCATAATAACACACAGATTGTAATAATAAAGGAGATCACAGGCCATTTTGCCAAATACCTTGTGTTGGCTGCTGCACTAAAATGAGGTATTTTAAAGGAAAGAAACAAACACAAGTGAGAAATAACAAGAAAATAGATTGTGACTGTTACTTCATATACAATATAAATGCAGCAAATGTCTATAAGATATTTGATTTTGTTTTAGTGAGACTTTCAGGAAATGGTCATATATTCATCATATCTGAACATTTGTTGGTCCTCTACTTGCACCCTAAGTGTATAATATAAATGCACATCTTTTCATCTCTTCCTTGATAATATTTCTGTTAAGAACTACGATAAACTGCTAATTTAGTATATTTCTTAGGCACAGAAGATAGAAACATGCCTCCAAAACCTGCAATACTTCTTTTCTTTCAGTGGTAAACATTTAAGGGTTTTGCAAAAGTTCAATGGAGATTACCTACTACATATCCAAGAAAAAATAAGAAAATAAAAAACATACTTCATGCATTACCTAAAAATGTCACATAGCACCATGTGACACTCTATTAACTCAAAGGATAAAAATCACTACTTATATAGTCTAACAGACTCAACCTAATGCCTGGAGGCAAGACAATAAGCCCTGTCTCCAGCAAACAAAGCACACATCCCTAGGCAACTTGGCATCTGGTATAATCTGCTGCAAGCAACAGCCAGCTCCATCTACTTGAAAACCTGTGAGCACCACAGAAGAAAAAGCTTTTATTCATGTCTTTTTATCTGAGAAAAAAAATAAACAAAGTTTCCCTTGACACATTAAATGGCATTTTAATGTTATTTCACAGCTTTAACATTTTGCCATATCTTCTGGGACTATAACTAGAGGAACTAGAGGAGAAAAAGTTAAAATGAATATTCTTCATAATCAGCATTGCCTTCATTTAACTTTTTAAAAGTTGTACAGGTCTCTGCAGACTAAAGAATTTTGTACACTGAGATTTTTTTTTCTTTAAAATTAAGTGGAAATGCCAGAACTAAATTTTCAATCATACCCAATTCTCATATACAACACAGTACATAAAACCCATCATAAATGAAAATCCATTGTAAGGAAATTACGATTTTTTTTGCCTCGTTTTCAAGAAACCATTTCTCAAAATATGCATTCCAGTGCTATATTGTCACCTCCTTTTAATACTGTTTAATGAGCCCTACTCATATTAACAAAAGCCAGCAAAAATTATCCTTCAGAAATCAAGTTAGCACGAGAACTGTATTAGAAGAGCCTTAATTCTTCAAAAACATGAATAGTAAGGAGAATAATACCTCATGGAATCTAGTAGGTGGCATGAATAAATACATCTTCTCTTTTAGAACCCTTTATATTTTTAAGTTACATGAACTTTACCTTGAACTTTCAATTTAATTGACCCATGAAACATCTTCTAGAAATACTCATTTCTAAAAGCTACTTGCAAGATATACATAGAAATTTAATTAGAGCAATTTTTTTTTTAAAGAAAGGAATTATTCAAGCTACTTCCTAAGTAATGGGTGGGGAACAAAAAAACAAGTGGGAAACAACAGGGGCTTGAAGTGCTGCATACAGCAGAGGACTCATACAAGATCACAAGATTTATACTCAGTTGCAGAGATAATGAAATATGTTCCATTTATTCTGCCTTTAAAAAGCAAATTTGAGAATGTAACTGGAGAATTTCTGCCTTACTCGTGCGCACTTTTATTTATGTTAGAAACTTTCCCAAACTGGAATATTTTTCTCACGATTCTATGTAGTTTGTTGCATGGTTCCTCTAATTTTTATCTTTTAAGCTCCAAGAAAATTTAGTCAGTAATACAACAAAGACAAAGAAACATCTCTCACCCTCCAAAAAAGCTCCCCATAAGCTTTTGCTACATGAGCACTGTGTGTATAGCAACACTGCTGGGTACCATGGCAGCCAGTGCAGGAAGCTGTTCCACTTTTTCATGACTCACACAGATGGTCGGGTGGAACTACCAAAAGAAAAATGTTAGGGACATTTCCCTGAGATTCAAATCTAAAGAAGGCAATAAAAAAGTGAAAGCAGAGAAGATGGGCCAAGTTCAACAGAAGACAGTCTGTGATATTGAAAGTAATTGCTAACTTGCTCTTTGCTAGAGACAAGAGGAGCCAGACCACCACTGCTTGCCTGCTCCTTTCCCTCACTGGAGTTTTGTAAGCTGTGAACTCTTAAGTAACTCATAGCTTTCAGGGAGGCACCACTACTCTCCATCAAGGGATCCCAGCTGCACAGGAAGGTTTAACAGGCCTCTGAAATAAAAAGCAGTCTGGTCTGCTGGGAGGAAAGCTGATAAACTACAGACTTCTCAGCATGAAACATGCAATTTGTAAAGTGCTGCTCTAGTAGCAGATATGTGAAGCCTGCAAACTCCACATTTTTTTCCTCCAAAACCCACTGTTGATGAAATTAAATAATGAAGAAGTGTATAAACAATGAGAAGAAGGTTGCCTGCAGCAGGACTAATTAACAGTCAAATACAAGTACAAGAAGAAACAAGAGCAGAATTTTTAAACAAAAGCAAGAAATTAAGGGGGAAAGTGCTTTACAGTGAGTTTCTTCAGCTTTGTATGGATAACACTTGGGAAATGTTCATAAAATAAGAACTATTTCTAATGCTGAAGTACAACAGGAAGTAACTTTGTTACCTGAAATGAAAAACTAATTATTTCAACCTGAATCCTACTAGGCAGATCCATGACAATCCACGAGTGTATACTTAAATTGAATTGTGCAATGCATCATTGTAGTCTATTCATATCATTATCATGGCCTCCTATTACACAAAATCCACAACAGTCCTTCTCAGGTGTTTTAGGAAGGTGTGAAGCCATAAACAAAGGGGAGCTTTGTGTCTAGAAGCGCCCAAAGAAATATCAGTATACATGAAAAAGATCTGCTACAGCAGCTCTAGCTAAATACAGTATTAGCTGGGTATATGATGAGATCAGGCTGCCAATGGTTATAAAAAGTAAAATTGAGGAGATACTACTTCCCAGGCTATAGAAATGGTGTTGTGATGTCTCTGGGGAAAAAGAAATGCTATTTGGCTGAAGATGCAAATATGTGAAAGATCTTCCAACTCTTTCATCTGCTGAATAAATCAGCAGAAAGCCACAAGTTTTAAAGAGAGCCCAACATCCATTGAATGAAAAGATGGTGCCTGTACAACATTTGGATTACATTCCTGAAAATCCATAAAATCACACAGCTATTTTCTCTTTGAAAAATTACAAATGGTAAGTTGAACTGTGGCTTTACAGGCTTCGAGCTAATGCAATGTCTCATTAGTACCCAAAGGCTCGCTTCCCATCCTCTCTGTCTGCTGTTGTTGCTCTTACCTTCCTCCAACTTCAACGCCCCCTCTTTCTCACTTCTGGCCATCTGGTATCACTCCTCCTCTGCTCCAAGCTCTGCAGCTCACTGGGCCCTTCCACAGCCCCATTTAACTCACTGATATAGGAGAAATTTATTGAGCCAGGATTGGGGGGGTTTTAACCATTTTGTCCCATTAAGTTAGCTCATGGGAGAAGGGGTGCAGCAGAACCAAAACAGAGGGAAAACGAAAGCTGTTGGGAAGGAAACAGAAAAAGAGAAGGACATGGGAAGTCCTTTTTTTATCTCTGGTGAGCTTAACAAGTCTCATGAAACCTTTGAAGTAGCAATATGCTGAGCAGAGTGGGTGAGTAAGAAGCAAAAAGGATGTTAGAAACTCATAGAAGTTCTGCTTTCAAAGTTAAGGACAGCCCCATAGACAAAGGCTTGTAGAAAAGCTGATGAAAAGCTTGTCAACATTATTAATCAGAGCAGAACCACTCAAGAGTCTGCTTAGGCATGTCAGCTTCCTTGCGCACTTCCACAGCCCCCAAAGAATTACTGTACTTTATCTGTGAGGCATGCGAAGATGCAAAATTCATTTGAGCTTCATTATGCTGATTATTGGGAGTTTACTGAGCTGCTCTTGGAGGACCAGTGTCTGGGGAAGCAGCCGTCTCACTCAGTCAAGCTGCATCCACCAAACTTGTCAAATAGCATTTCCTGTGGCAAATACCACTGGGTAACATGCAAATATTCCAGGGTAAAAATAAGTTACATGTCCTCCTCCTGACAAAGGCGAGCATGTCTTCTCAGAAAAAAGTTCAAAAAGATAAAAATGCTTCCTCCGTCAAACTTCAAACTGAGGCTGTAAAGGCATGCTCCAAGCAAAAATTAATAAATAAAAGCATAAAAATATCTTTCCCTAAGAGAGTTTTTTATAGCAGGTGAAATGTCATCTCCGAGAATAACCCCAAGACTCACATGCTACCAAATTACTCCCTGAGTTGCTGAAATGAATGGAAACTTGTTTTCCCCCAGCTACCTGGCATGAAAGTCAAGTGAGTGCAGCTTTGTCTGCGAAAGGCAATCTGAATTGAAACTCTAGACCCAGTCAAATCAGTGCCTGAGTTTCACTCAAATTTTCTGTAAATGTAACTTTATAGGCAGGAATTAAAGATGCAACAGCAATTCCTGGGCAGTCATTACTCACACAAATATAGCATGTTAGTGGTAATGATAGTCTTTTCTTCCTGCAAAGGCTTTCAAATTAATAGTTCAAAGACTTTGTCAAACTGAAAAATCAGACCAGAATGTATTCAGGAAGAGGATGGGATGAAGAAACAAATCCTCAATCTCACCTTGGCCCTGGCTAGTAATTTTTGTAGCCCCAAGCAAGGCTGAATTGATCAACATGAGAGAGAAGCTTCCAGGATGTCTTTTGGTCAGGCTAGGCAAAAATGGTTACATGCCAGTTCCTGTCCCTACAGATGATTTAGAAAACAGATTTTTAAAAATCAATATACCATAACTTTAAAGCAAATCTGCAAACCCCATAGTTAGAAGTTATCAGCCTTACAACTGTTCTTAGAGGAAAGTGTAATTAATGACAATCTGCTCCTTAAAAAATTTCATCTTGGCTTCTGGCAGACAGATTTTTACTTGTTGGCTAAAAAGCATATATATTTTAAATTTTGATTTTTTTTCTTGTAATTATGAAATTTTTGGTTTGTTCTTTTTTTTTCCTTTTTCTGTTTATGGAGATGACTGAGGGACGTTGTCATGTAACAGAAAATACTAGAAATAAAATTTGTCCTCCCAAGACTGTTGAGCAGACTGGGGCCTGGCAATCTGCTCAGGAGGTGCCAAGACACCCACTCACTGGTTCAAACTTCCCCCAGCTCTTGTCAAGTGAACAGCACAGTCTGCCAGGACTTGTTGAGCACTGACAAACCTTCACTGCCTAACACAGGTGACATCCGTGCTTTGTAGAAAGTACTCACTAGAATGTTGAGAGAAAATTTTCTTCTGCAGTATTTTGCAAGTGTTTAGGCTCCCACCATTCTTCAGATAAAATGATCAAGTATTTGCCCTTGCTGCTCTACAAATCTGGAGTTTATGAGTTTCTGTTTCAAGCACATTGTTGGTAGGATACACTACTATGCTCCTCAGCTCCTTTTCTTCCTCCCTCCTTTCAGTGCTTTTCTTTATCTCTCTGCTGACAGAACAAGTATCCTCAACTTCTCTGAGGCACAGAGTATCAGATACACTGAAGTTCTGCCCACTTTGTCTGGAAAAGCAGAGGCAACTGCTGCAGGTGGCAAAAACTGGAATTGCCCTTATAAAAAAAATTAGCAGTTTCTGAAACATCCTTGAATCTTTATGTACTTTAGCACAGAGATAACAAGTTGTAGTAGGGTTGTAAAAATACCTCACTGTCTTTCTACATCTCCAATTTCATGCTAGTCTTTCTTCAGCAAGAATCTAAGAAGCGACAATGGTGAGAGAGTTTTCAGAAGCAGAAATAGCTGTAGCAGCAATTTTGTCTTCTCTTTGCCTTCTAACACTACTTTCCTTCTTTAAGTGCAAGCATTTTCACTTCTTTCTACTACATCAAAAAACCAAGACTTCATGCTCCCCTTTCAAATTGGAAAACTTAATCCTGTTCTGAATTTATTTTTGCATATCTAGACAGACTGTCCGAAGGTACACTTGTCTCAAAAACAATGAAAGGAAATCTCATATAAATTCACTTGGAAAATGAAACTAAACTTCTGACAGATTAAAAAAATGGAAGTCAAAATCATAACAGAGAACTTTTATATCAACCACACAGCTCTTATGCTATTCCCCTGTTCTTTCAGCATATATTCCTGTAGGAATGAGAATATTATATCATAGTATTTATAGCATATCTCTCCTTTATATTTAGTTAACTGACAATTTATTCTACTTCACCATCCAAATCTTACCCCCCTCTTAGTTCTATTCATCTCTTTAAAAAAAAAAAAAAAAAAAGGAGTGCAGTTTCAGGCACAGAAAAATTATTGTAATTAATGTGTGAAATACTACACTGCCTCTCAGGTTCAAAATACAGACAGGCTTCAAGTTATATGTATGTATGGCCAATGGTTTTAATAGAAAACCATGTTGATACAATGACTAAAAAATGAAATTAGTGTTCAATGAAAATTAAATAATCCATTCTCCCCTGACCCCCAGTGGTATAGCATGCTTCTAACTAAGAAGCTACCTACAAAAATTTAAAAGGATTTGTTCTAGAAGTTGTTATTAGTACTTCCCCAGGTTTTTTTGCTATGTATAATACACCAGGAATCTTTTTCCATAGGATAAGGATGGTGAAAATCCAGAAAAAGAAAGCAGAATTTACATGGACTAAACACACAGAGCAGTACATGATACCAACAGTGTTTTACCAAGTCATCAGAACAAAACCCCTGCACAATTCCATGGTGTGTCTGACATGGAACATTCTGATAAAAACATCGAGGATAACAAAGGAACTAACAGTCAACTCATTTTTTCTTGGACTCCTCCAGGGCAGCTGAGGAAGAAAACCACAGACCTGAAAGGCAGCCAAAATTCTGAACATCCAGGCTTTTTTTTTTGCTCAAAATCAGGTGGCTACGACTACGACATGAAAGAAACAAAAATAACTTCTTGAAAGCCACTAAATATAGTTTTCATCTTATATGCACAGAAGACTGTAAGAAGTTATCCAACAAAGAAAAGGAAATAAAATTCAATTAAGTAATTTTTCAGAACAGTAAGCTGTATGTTCTTTTTCCCTTATGGAAATGCCATATAAGTGGCCCCACTGTGGCTAGTTCATGTGAGGAATTATGAAATGGAAAAGGACTATAGCATAGTGTGATAAAACAGGGGGGCAGGGGGGAACAACAAAGAACAGAGCAGAAAATTTAAAAAAAAAAAAAAAGGATACTTCACTCTTCAACAGTGGAACCTTCATTCTGTCCAAACTGCACTGTATCACATTTTTATTAACCTCTGGGTTTTTCATTTGCTTTAAATTCTTCCAATAGAGCCCAGCAAGCTCTTCCTAATCAAAAGAGTTAAGAAGTGATCACAGGACCTGAACAGCAACAGAAATTATTCACTAGCCTCTACATGCCTGATCATTTTAGCAGCTCTCCAATGGACCTCCTCCAGTTTCCTTATATCCCTCAACTGCCTCTGCTACACTCAAAACACAGCAATACAAGTGAAGTCCACCAAGTAAAGAGCACTAAACACCTCCTCTCAATATGCTGTTCATGTTTTACTTCTTTACAATTGATAATTACTCATGAGAGTTGGCTCATGTTTCTGGGTCTTCACCATACATCCCACATTCTTTGCAACAGGCCACTTAGCCACCAGCCTTATCTCAGTAAATTATGAAGAGGTGTCAACTAACTCTTCATTGATACCTTTAATTTCTCATTGTTTCACACCACACCTGAAAGAATGGTAAGGACCCAAACAATTCTCCATGGACTACATTTTGCCATACAATTTATTTGTATGGTTTTTGTATTGCTCAACATCTTAGTGGTTTCTTTGCTCACACAAATTCATCTCAATCCCTGAAAGCAACAGACTCCTACACTGCTTCAACTTTATGCTTTACAAGGGCTTTGCACCACATACTACAATACAATTGGAAGATATACTACTATTTTATTTCCTTCAGAGACTGAAGCTTTGAGTCTATGGTTACATATACAGATTCAGAAGTGTAGTCCTGCTTCTGAAAAAAAAAGATTTTGTCTTTTTCTATTCAGGCATTTTTAACTACAGTATCAAGGATGACTTGAATGACAACTGCATTTCACTTTTGCTTGTAGTGCTGGAAAAATTCTCCACTCAGTTGCTGTCACTGCTGCTTAAGCAGGGGAGGAGGAGAAGATGCTGTTAGAAAGCTAGAAGCCCAAAAGTGCATCAAGCAGCAATAGATGGCTTTAGTGCACTCCCATTGTGAGGTGAGACTGATCAGAGCAGCCACATCTGCTCCTTGCTTGCAACTTATGCAGCATGCTTCCTTCCATTCTGGTTTAGGCTTTTTAATGTCTGTGGTTGGAAAAACATTTCCTGGGTGGTTGCTGAGAGGAAAAAGAAAAAAAGACAAGTCCTAGAAGTAGGACTGAGAAATTACCAGTTTAGACGTCTCAATCTAGTTCAAAATGCATTATTTAGAGAGCTAAAAATTGTAACTTCTGTCAGAGCTGAAGGGGTCATTTCTCTAAGCATATTAGCTTGCCTAAGAATGTTTCTTAAAATAACCAAGACATCATTCTAGTAGTTTTCACAATAGATGATCTTCTAGAAGTTTAATACACCACTAGGCATTTTATAGGGATAATAATAAATGTATGGGTTCATATAAGTTTTAGGTCACATGCACATCTGAAAAGTCAGAACAATTTAAAAGATTCTAGCAACAAAACTTTTAATTTCTAACAGACAGCAATCCAATGTGGACTGAGTACAGCACCAAGCCTGACAGAGTTCAAGGAGAATTTGGACAATATTCTTGGGCACATGGTGTGATTCTTGGGGATGGTGCTGTGTAGGGCTGGGGGAACCTTGTGATGATCCTAACGGGTCCCTTCCAGCTCAGCGCAATCAGTGTCATTCTCTGCGTGTGAGTGAACATAAATATTTGCCTGTGACAACAACTACTTCACTCCCAAAGCTCTATTTCCTTTTTTCCCCTCCAAATTTTCCATAAAATTTAATTCTATCAGATTCATACCACCATATTTAGAGTGCTTCTTTACCTGCACGTAGATGGAATATTCTAATTTCGAAGAACAAGCAGGCTCTAACACTGCACAGCACTACATATGCAGTATATAACCAGCAGCAGTAACTCTCTGAGCACAGTGAACCACATGTAACACTTCACCAGGATTTCACAGCTTTGTCACTCCTCCCAGTGATCAGGACAAAGCCTCAGTGCAGTATGTTCTTGATGTGTTTAGAGATACTGATCAATGAGAAGAGTAATGAATAATTTTTAAAGATTACATGGCAAGTCCTAGGCAAAATGAGCTTGGTGCTTTATAGATAAAGCTTCTGTAACCATCTCTAACCTTTTTCTCAGTCTTGTTTCTGAAGCATGATCACCCATGGGTGAGTACAGGAAACGAAGGCAGACTCCAGCTGCATGTTTGTGGGGCTCCCAGACTTTCCTTGTGCAATGGATTTGTGTTTGTATTAAAACTCTAATGAAAAAGGCCATCCTCATTAAAGCTCCTTCCCTGGACTTCAGATGCAGTAAATTCACCCCAAAGTTCTAATGTTCAAGTTTCCCTGTAACATATACACAGATCTATTAAAGATTATATCAACTTTTAAATACCTCTAAGAAATATGAATTGCTTAGACAGCATTTGCTATGCAACCACTTCATATTTTTAATTCATTCCTATTTTTTATACAACATGCATCTCTGCAGACTTCAAGACACCTCACACCAGGAAACTATACTAAATAATGCAAGGCTCTGCATCAAGCTCACTTAACTCAAAATTCTCACTGGAAATTGTCATCCTGTTATGAAACTCCAGAAAAGCAATCTCTCTGCTCCTATCAGCAATTTCAAAGAAATTCTGTTCTATGGCTCCCAAACACTGCAAAATTTGAGAGAGTGGGAGAAGCACTAACTGCACAACTTATGCCTTTGAAATTTGCTCTAAAGGATTTCTCATGTCTTTCTTTCAAATTTTTCTAGCAACTCTAGTATATCTTTCAGACTCTGATTGCACTAAATGTATAATATTTTTTATCTCAAATACACTTCATTAACAAACATCATGATTTTTTTTCTACCACAGCCTCTATACAAAGATTCAAAGTATTAAATAGGCAATTGAGCCTTTTTTTTTTTCTGAATAGTCTGCACACAGGAAGATCTTTGCCTGTCAGCAAGCAAAAGTTTGTCTTTAAAACAGGTGCCAGTGGAAGGCAGAACTTTTCTTTTGAATAAAACTCAGATTAGGAAATTGAGCACTGCAATCCCTGAAACACCTTTCAAAATTTGTGCCCCATTCATCAACTTTTCACATTTCTTGTATCAGACAACACACTCCAGGTATCCCTAGAACTCAGGGGAGCCAAGTGTGTGTTAACCTTATTTAAGATGATACGAAACATCATATGTGTAAGATACAGACCTACCTGTATCAGCAGAAGGCAGCTTAATTCTTCAGTAAGGGACAGGACACATGAGCTTACATGCACACTTGTACTTCAAAATACACTACAGAATTACAGAGGTAAAAAAGTAAGATCTACATTGCTATTGTAACAGCAGCTCAACCTGATTTTTAAGGTTTCTTAGATTTAAGAGTATAAAACAGCAACAAGCAAACATCTTGGGCTCCTAACCAGGTTTTAATAATACCCTTTACACAGAGCTAAACAGTGCTGAACTGCTCACTTGTCTTTTGTTTTGTTTTGCTCTTTTCCTCAAATAAAAGCTTTTACCCTGTTTTGTGCCCTGATCATGGGTCAAGTGAGGGCCAGATCCATTCTGATGACCTTCAGAAGACTTAAGAGCCTTCACTCCCCATGCACTCTCCTTAAAATGTTGTTACAGCTACATTCTCCCTCCCTACTCCCATGAGCATGCCAAAATTGCTCTTACTTTCCACTTCCATTCACAATATATATCAATTTATTTCTGCCGGTATTTGCCACTTTGTGAAAAAGCTATCAGATGTTCCATCCAGAAGAGTGTCTTCTCTCTGATGGGACCAGACCCAGACAAGATCCTACAAGTAAAGCAAGGTTAGCTGAAAGAGACACTGTATGACTATATTCATCCTGCTCTGTGGAAACAGTTGTATTTAAAATAACACTGAGATGGATAAACTGTGTATCCATCCAGTTTGAAATGTCATCAGTATCAGAAAATCACATTGTCAATAACAGAGATACCAAATTATTGGTATTATTTGGTATTATTGGAATACCAAACACAAAGACAAACACCAAGAATTACTGCTGCAGCAAACTTCTCCCAAACCGTGCCTCTAACAACTTCTGCTTTAAAAAGTAACCCAGGAGAAAACACAGATATATGTTTTAAAATATTCATACATTCACTTTATCAATTTTAAAGCACAAAACCAGAGCACATGTGGCGTTCACAATGAGTTGTAACATTCAACAGGACTGCTCAAGCTCTGAAAGTACATGAATAATTTGAGAGTTTGCACATAACTCTCAAAAGTTATAAATTTTAACAAGTCAACTCCTTAATTTGTTCTGTATTCTAAAATATGTGCTGTATTCTAAAATATGTGCACTTGACCTTGACATCAGAATGGACAATGACTCTC
The DNA here is from genome assembly GCA_013397155.1 of Irena cyanogastra. Taxonomy (NCBI): domain Eukaryota; kingdom Metazoa; phylum Chordata; class Aves; order Passeriformes; family Irenidae; genus Irena; species Irena cyanogastra. The sequence goes on from VWZV01003701.1 coordinate 55,253, forward strand.
TCCATATTTTCAACTTACATACAGTTTAATTAATGTGTTACCAGCCATTCTCACTCTTGGTAGTCTACATCCTGGTATTAGAGAATCTGCAACCCATTTACTTCATTTAATACTGCCCAACACAATACAAAATATTTGTATCTTTATTATGATTTTTCTTTTTGCAAAACTGGATATAATAAAATGGATGCATAAATTGAAAGGAACAGTTCAAGATGCCAATGTTTTCCTGAAAACGGTATTTGCTGACTGTTACTACAAAAAGAAGTCATAGAATGCTAATTTAGAGAAACCACTGCTGAGGCTATGGTCTACAGTCAGTGTCTATCCAGCTATCATCTTCCAGAATTTACCCAATCCATAAAACACACACTTCAATTCCTATTTATACCACAGAAAGTGGTTGGGAGCTGTTGGAAAACCTGTCTTTTCTCTTCTGTTCTTCTCAGAGTTCTCAGCTGTACACGCCCTTCCTTCTGTAAACACAGCACTCCACTTGCCATATGATCATCAGCCAATATCCCAGAAAGCGCACAAATACCAGACTGGCAGTCCTGTGCAAGCCCAAGCAACACCAGAGGCTGTTTCCATGGTTATCAACAACAGGTTTCCCTATGGACTATAAACAGTGCTCTCCTATCTTTTGCTTAGCTTACAGCTCTCTCTAGGACAAAGAGAGCTTATGAGTACATCAACAATCTAAAGCATCTTGCTTTCCTGTTACTATTTCTTTTATTATTATTCCAACATTAGCATTGCCCTGGTCTAATGGCACTTTCTCAACATTGTGACACTTGTTCGATTTACCATCCATCAATTATTACCACAGCCAATGGCATTTTACAAAGCTAGCACTTACATGCTTTGTAAAAATTTGTACAGGAAATACTAAAGATATATAATAAATATACATCCTTTAACACCACTTCAAAATTGGTAGGGTCTTTCTTCTTAGTTCTAATGCACATAGCCTTTCACTTATTCTTACAGCTCTCCACTATATATATTCCCTTAATAACATCAGTGTCTCTTTCCCAAAAGTCTATGTTTTTTACCCTTCAGCTTTTAACTTTTTTCCACTTTCCTGTGGATATCTAAAAAAGCTGCCTTAACATCACCCAATCAGACCTTTAATCCACATCCCTCACTCTTCTTGATTACAGAATTGTGGACTAGCTAAGGAACTGTTCTCACATAAATCTCAATGTAGCCTAATTTTTTCTTCTTTGACAATTTATTGGCTTCTTTATTTCTTTCCAAATGACAAACACATTATTCACTGAAATAATCCCCACTGAAGATAATCAGCTCCATAAAGTCCCTAATCCTTCTCAAATCTATCAGTTTGAAATCCATTTACGATTTCATCTTCACCTGACACAGTTCAAAAATAGCTATCACCTGCTTCTTAGTAGAAAAATGTTTAGGGTAAAAATATAGACCATATAGACCATAACTAAATGTGATGGTTTAAAGTTTCTGAAAAACACTGCTCAGTTCAGAAACCCGATGAACAGTCCAAACTGGTCAAAGGGAGAAATAGTTGTGTTGGAAGGCACCTTGCAACACTGAACTTCTATTTGTCAAGCAAATCTCACTCCAGCAGAAGTTGCCCATCTGTTGCATATAAAAATAGCAAAACCAGTTTGTTTGCATTCCCAATGAAAGCTAATCAGCGTGGGGGAGCAAGACACATCTTTGCTTACAAACAGGCTTCCTGGAAGGGTGATGTAGAAGTTAATACTGACAAGGACTCCTCTCAAGTGGTAGCAGGAGGAAAGGAGAGCTCCACAGTTTTACTGACAATCTCCCGTTTAGCTGTGATAACAGGGTAAAAAAAGTGATGGTCTTAGGAAATTCAGTAAAACAGCAACCTCAAAGTAAAATTGTATAGGTTTATAGTATGAATTTCAGAAATTCTCATAACATCATCAACAATCATGGTTTTACTTAGGGACAGAAGAAAACCTCTCTCCTTAGGAAGCTGAGGAAACTACTGTTTGTCCAAGGTTAAACAAAAGAAAAGTACTCTTGGTAAATAATAAAACTAATGAAATTATAGATTGATGGTTAAGTAGCTGTTTTCCCACTATCTAACAAGTTATTTGCTTTCAAGAAAAATCTGATTTTTTCTTTAAAAATTATGTGCCTGAGAAGCTGACTGGCTAAATCCTCCCAACTTCTTCCACTATACATCTAAGAAATGCTGTTAAGAAAGTATTCAAAAGACAGTAAATGTTTTGAGAATAAACACAAATGTCACTGTATGGCATCAAGTATTTTTAAGCACCACCTGCAGCAGAGGGAAGCAGCAGAACAGCAGTTTCTAATTACCTGCTGTAACAAAAACCACACAACACTTGAAATTACCATGGGTAAGTAAGCCCTAATAGAAAAAGTTCATATTTTTGTTAGATCTGTTATCCCAAACCAGTTCTGATCAATAATGTAACATACTTGAATGGTTAACACATTTATTACTCCATATTCTACATAATCAACAACCTCTCCTAACGGAGGGCAATTACCAACCATCAAATGTCTGAACATTTTAAGTTCATTCTATTCCTCTCAGAAGCCTGTGGTCATTGATGCAGGATCTCAGACACCATTACTTTCACAAGGATTTTGGATAGAATGAACTTTTCTCAACCAGGAGAAGTAAAAGCTACAGAGCCACTTGACACAAAACACAGAAATCTAACTCTTGCACATGTAAGCCTCTGGAAAAATTGGCCTTATTTCTAGTAAAGTGTTATTTACAATAAAATGAAAGTGCTGAATAGGCTGAAGACTCGTGACAGATACCAGATGATTCTGAACTATGCTTATGAAGGGTCAACATCTGATCTTGAACTATGCCATTAGAACAAATCATTAGCAAAACAAAAGCTCCCAAGTACAACACAACTGACATTCACTCACAAATATTGCTCACTAAATAAGAATTAAACTGAGCTCTGAGAATTCTAGTGAAACATGAAGATATTACCACATTAAAGAACAACTCATGGCATAAATAGAATTTTAGTTATGGAATAGTTTGGGTTGGAAGGAACCTTGAAGATTACCTAGTTCCAAATCCCCTGCAGAGACACCTTTCACAAGACCAGATTGCTCAGAGCCCCATCCAACCTGGCCTTGAGCACTCCCAAGGATGGGGCATCCACAGCTTCTCTAGGCAACCTGTGCCAGTCCTTCAGTACCCCCACAGTCAAGAATTTCTTCCTAATATCTAATCTAAACCCACTCTCAGTCTGAAGCCTTGTCATACAGGAATGCCCTCATAGATGGTGTCTCTGCCTCTTCCTTGTACAAAAGATACCAGATAAAAGAAATTTTCCTTTTGCGGTATTTATTATATGCACACATACTTTTGTGAGTGTAAACAGTAAAAAAGTGAGGGGGGGAAATAACTTCTTCACATAACCATTATTGCCCAATTCTAAAGAAATATAGTATGCCAAGTACCTGAGTAATACCACAAGACAAATGCAGAAGCTGAATTAAGAGTTTCTAGTTTGCCAGAAAGATCTTGTAAAAAACCAGCAATCAATATTTTTATTATTCTGAATGCAAAATCTCAACATTTGTGTTCTTTTTCTCCTAAAACCTGGGATATATTAGGATTGTACTGTTGTAGAAATTATTTTATGTCAATTTGGTTTAGAACTGAGGTCTCTGTCAAAGGGGGAAACCATTTCTGGTCTCTGACCGATGGGGTTCACCTAACTCAGGTCAGAATTCCTTGTCTCACAGCAAGGTGGATCTGTCCATGTTAAAAAGTTTGGCAATTTAAAGTAGCAAGATGAAGGGGCGCAACCCCATACCTTGGCTGCAGAGATGGACAGCTTCTGGAATGTTGCTTTCCAGCTCAGACCTGGCATTGTTTACATTTGAAACTCACAGTGAGTTAAGAACCCTTTTATCAGATTACAGATAAAGCAAGAATAAAGCTACAATGTGGAGCAGAAGAGTAATTTGTAAAATCTTACATGAAAACAAAACCACCATCCCTCAGACATCCTCTCAACAACACTGCATACAAGAGCTAGCCTCAGGGAAAAAATTCTGAGATCAACCTCAACTGGTAAAACAAAATAAGAGGTCACGTCAGTTTGTATTTGCATGTTTAGTATGTTGTTAAACATACTTAAGATTTATTACCTTAAGTTAATTAGACAAATTTAAGAGACCTTGAATTCCTCTTGCACTATCTGAGGGCACCTACTTTATTTGACTTGTGTTGCTTCTCACATGATCTCCTTCCCATTAAAAAATAGGGTCTTGGAACTGACAAACAGAAAACCCTCAGTAAGCAAGCAATACAAATTAAGAGCTTTGTAATTCTGTACAGAAACTATCTGGTAGCACAGCTACCAAACACCTTCTGCAACAGTGTATTTTATAACCTCAACATCCTAAAAAATGGAAGAGCAGAAAAACACCAGTACCATCAAAATATTCGTTTTTCCAGTGATAATAAACTGTGTCTAGGTAATACACAATATCTTTCACTTGAATCTTCATGTGTTCTTTTAAATACTAAATCTCCTCAGACCAATCTGGTTGGTTAGTATCCACTTCTTGTGGTGGCACACATCTATACCAAGACTGAAGTGGGCTGAAGGGACAGTAAAAGAAGAATTATTGTACTTGAAATCTTTGCAGTGAATCTTATAACCTAAGTCAACAGCATTCTCTGTTAACATACCTGATCTCCATTCTAACTCTTGAAATATGTCATCCACTTTTACAATGAAGGAAGAGTAGGGGGAAAGAAACCTCAGACTTCAATCCAAGCAAGTTATTGCTCTAAATTAATAAAGGATTACTGATAGAACACAAAATACATATTTCAGCACACAGAAACATATGCTGGCAGTTGGGTGAAAGACCATCTCAAGCATCCCATTTACAACCAAAGTTATTTGTTATGCTGATTTCAATAAAGATGAGGTAACTACTGAGTAGAAGTAAGAGTCTACTAGATTAAATGAAAGCTTAAACTCAGAGGCGACCTTTCATTCAACAATTTTCATCAAGACTCCATACTCAAAAAGACATGAGCATTTAAAATCACTCACTCTGGGTTGTCTTCCCTCTATGGGGTTGTGTTCCCCATTACCAACAGAAGAGATTGCATGAGCATTTCCAAAGAACACTTTGAAGATTAGTTCAGATACTTGTGCTGGAAGCTCCCCATTTCACTCTCACTTTGAAATTGTTTGGCATAGCTAGAAGGCTCAAACTCACTCTTGCTGTCAGTATGCCAGGTACAAAGGGCAGGTAATACAGGGAAGGGTAGAGCAGCAGGGATTCAAGGAAGGATGGTCAAGAAGGCAAGATATAAAGGATTAAGTGTATTAAAGGAAATGTTTAGTGATTTACCAATGCCTAATGAGATCTGTCATCCTGCCTTCAAGTTTCACAAGTGCTACTGGAATCCATTCCCTCCAGGCTGACAATCTGGAATGACTCAAGGCAACTCAATTATAAAGCTGTACAGGCTGAGTTCCTAAATGCTCTCCCAAAAGAGCTTGAAGATATTTTCCACCTTTACAGAGTACCATCATAAGCTTTTAGCCTAATGCTAAAATCCAGAACAAGCAGTTGTTACACTGTTAAAAAAAAAAAGGCAGAAATATCACAAGTCTTCACCTGAAGTAAAATATTTGTGGAAACAATATATTTCAACAGTAGTACACAAAATCACCTACAGACATATTAAAACACTTCAGGGAAGTAATGGATTATTGCTGATTTACTGCCACTGTGACATTTAGCAATGTGTAAAATAAGTGAAAAATGCAACAAGTAGTGTAACATTATTTCCTGGAGAACAGGGCAGTCATCCTCTAGACAAAACCAGGCTGTATCTCACCCATTCATTTAGACTGCTGTGTAACAGCTGCACTTAACTAAGCCCCTAAAGTGGATGGAGATCTCAGAACGGGAAACTCAGAATAACAAGTACTCTAGTTTCACAGTTTAATGAGTACAAAAGACTTAACATTTTCTTAAGACTATGGTATGCAGAACTGTAATTATCATCAACAGTGAAATAATGGTCTGTATCTGTCAGCAGTTACTTGTCACTAGCTTAGTACTGCAAGAAATTTCAAACAAAAGACAGTATCTTACCAAGTTACATATCAAAGTAAGAAAAAGAACAAAATATGTGATAAGGGACAATTTGCATGAACTAAAGTCAACGAACTATGACTTTTCATGTATTTAATAAGGCACTAACATTTTACAGAAATTTTGTTTACTACATAAAAGCAGGGCTGCTAGAAGAATATTATGCCCTGCAATAATTGTAAAGAATACTTTACAGAACAATTAAATTACTCTATGTTTGTTTATCTCAAAGCATAAACACACTGTGAGGGTCAGGAACTTCTCAAAATGCATTTTTCCTGTAACTCCTGAATAAAGGGACTGCCCAGTACTGTCAAGATATTCCTATTTTAATGCTGCACGTACAATAAAGCAGTGCCTACTTCATTCCTGCAATTCATCCCTAGACAGGACACTGCCTAAAAGTCCAGTTCCTCCCACCTTACTGCTTATTTTCTTTCAGTCCAGCTCTTTGACTTTCCCTACCTGTGCTAAATTTTGCCACTCCAGTCCCAGAAAACCATGAGACTCAGAGTGAAACACAAACAAGAAGAGGATGTGAACAGATGCCCAATGAGGAAATTTACTGAAAGGAGAAGAGTAAGTTGTCAAAACTCACAGAAAGGGTGGCCAGAATTATTTTCTTTAGACCTCATCAGCAGGCATGTTTTTCTTTGTTTTTAATGTAGAGAAATGCAGCATTTTTATGTACTTGGTAACATCTTTCATCAATGTCATAGATTTACCTTCTACTTTCTCTTCATTTCCACTCAAAAATGGACAAAATTGCTAATTATAGTATGTTGTAGGTAAGCAATTGAACACAAGAGAATCTAGGATCACTGTTATATTAAGTCAACATGCCACCAGTATACACTGGGGACCAGCTGCTGAGCATTCTACCCAGTGACCATTTTCAAATGGATCATGTTCATTACTTGTGTTGCTTGAAAACAAATTCATTAAAAAAAAAAAAAAATCAGGTGAAGAGCATAATTATTCACCATCATCACCATGAAAACCTGTGCCTAAAGGGGAATTTTAAGTGTCTAAATTTGGTCTTACAGATTTGAAAATTTAGCCTCTAGAGAACCGTATTTCTAGAGTTTGTAGGTTATAATTAAGGAGAAGGCAGATCACAGAAAAGACACCTTTCAGATTACTTCTATAAAGCATAGTCTTTGCCTTTCCTTCCCAGCAGTCAATTGAATGTATTATTATGATAAGATCCACCAAGCAACATAGATGAGATGAAGAGAGGACATAAGTAGAACAGGAAAGAATGCATCTCTTGACCAAAAGCAATTCTGGCTTGCAAAATGGAAGGGTGACCAACAGATCAATGGTCAGCTCATATGTCCAGCTGTGCTGGGATGGGTCATTTCTGGATGCATTTGCATTTACACAAAGCAGGAACAGCCAAGCCAAAACCTTAAAATCAGTTCTTATCTGTAAGTTTGTCTGAAGCTCTAGCTAGAAGTCCTGCAAAGTGCTAGACGTATTAGTGAGGAAAAAAAGCACAGCAACTACAACAATTTAAAATTAATAAAATTGTTTGCAACATAAATCTTAGAACCACAGAATGGTTTGTGTTGGAAGGGATCTTAACGATCCCAACTCCCCTGCCGTGGGCAGGGACACTGTCCCCTAGACCAGGTTGCTCAGGGCCCCATGCAACCTGGCCTGGAACACTTTTAGGGATGGGGCATCCACAGCTTCTCTGGGCAACCTGTGCCAGTGCTTCGCCACTCTCACTGTCAAGAATTTCTTCCTTCTTCCAAACCTACTCTGTTTCTGTTTGAAGCCATTCTCTCCCTTGTCCTGTCACTACATGCTCTTGTAAGTAGTCTCACTCCATCCTTGTTGCAGGCTCCCTTCTGGGAGCTGCAATTTTCACAGATCTACCCACACACACAGAGAGTACACGTAGCTAATTTTGATACAAAAATCCTCTCTTTCTCTGCCCCATTTGATAGTTCAGCATTAGAGAATACAGCCATACTAATGGAAGCTATGAACTTTTTATTTTGGAAGTTAAAAAATTCAAATTTGAATAGTGGGACAGATGGGGAAATCACTAAGCTTACATAAAATTGCATATTTCAAAGGCTGTTTTCTGTCATGATAATAAAAAAGATAAATCTGCTAGAAACCATACCAGAGGCAAGTAGAAATATAATCAAATCAGCGCCTGTAAAGCCCACCTTCTGAAGACAATTTGCTCTGTTCTCAAGAAAAGGACTGTAATTATGTTCTCAAATACCTACAGCAGGCTGTTAAGTTTAATGAATTTCACTGTTTGCAAAAGAGTTAACTGCATCACAGTAAGAGTTAATACATTCCCTGTTATAAATAAACAACCATCTCCTGAAACATCCCTTAAAAAGTTGTAATATCTAGGAATAACCTGGTAGCTCTCTGGCTCACTAAGACCCCTACCAAAAGGCTCAACTTCACGTCACTATGAATAGATGGAAGCTTGCTTGGTAACCATACATAGGAGACAGATATTTCAGCATGTCCTGATATGCTAGAGCTGACTATCCCACTGCATACTAGAATAATCTTGTTATTTAAAAAAAAACAAAACCAAAAACCAACGGTTCAGAATGGTGCTGCTTAGCATTTTATGTATCAGCTTTCATCAGAGGATCATAAATCCTTTCTTTGTCCAAGAACCATTTTTCTAGCCTCATATCCATAAGGTGGATATTCTTTCTTTATCACAATTTTACAACCCTGAAAAGTAAAGACTGACTTGTTCAAAGTCACTCAAGCAGTAAAACCAAAACCATTTTCCAAAATCCAGACCATCATCCTGTTGTCAAAATTAAGCCAGCCTCAATTGGTGCGAAACAAGAGACAGACTGGCTGCTACTTTTTCCAGTTCAGTGGACAAAGCTTTCCCTTTAAGTGTGTTACAACATCGGAGCCAGCGGAGCCAAAAAACTGCCTAACACAAAATGAACCACCTTCAGACTTTCACTGCCCAAGTGTTGCACAAAGCCTCCATCTCAGAAAGACAACTGGCACACGTTCAAAGTGATGAGTAAACCTATCTCCTTCAATATGCCACTTCTGATATGGTGTGAGGGACAAACAAAACCCTTTGTGCTTATGAGGGAGTGGGTTTGGGTTTGAATAACTTGGACTTCATTTTACCGACCTCATATGACTGATTTAACTTTACAAGGTTAAATCAAAGAAACCTTTAAGGAAATAAGACAGTGTCAGGGACATTCTCTTTTCCAGAAAAATTACCAAAAAATGCACGAGGCCAAAAAAGGAGTTGTTAGTTGTCTGGCTCCAGCCAGCTGGTTAATTTGTAACCCCAAGGCCAGACCTCAGGCTCAGCCTATTGGGTCTGAGATGAAGAATCCACAACCACCTGAGAAATAACTCAGGGATGCACCCAAAAAACACAGGCACACACTCGTTCCCAAGTCCATGCTTGGCAACAGCTCCATGGAGCTCATTCACAATGTTTACACACTGAAACAGTTTAGCTGAGCCCAGCCATGTTTTCTGTGCTCTTCCACGTATTTTAGATAAATTGACAATGGGCTCTCAATGGCAAATTGTCCTGAGAGACAATGAGCACATATCAAGTATGCAGGCTTCACACATACACTGCTCCAGTGAAGACTGTGGATTTAACTGCACACGAGCATTTCCAAGATGTCAGTATCAACCAAAAGGAAGAGTTTTCAAAATTGTTTCTTTTTCCTCAAAATAATCAACATGACATTTTTAAACTAGAGATACAGTTCAGCACTAGAGAACTAGAAGGTATGGGCCTTTTTCATATCAAATTGCTAGCAATTTTTGTGTTATCAAGTACTTGTAGTGAAGGTAAACCATCATTTTTCACATCCACCCCAATGTACTTCAAGTGCATTTGGATAGATTTCTCCAGTAAAATAATGGTTGATATACAGGGGTTTTTTTTTTCAACAAGTAATTTAAGAAAATTATCAACTTTTCTGCCAACAGAAATGTTAGCTGCCCACATCTTAAAATGTCAGTATCTTACCCCTACTATGCTTCTACTGTAACCAACCATACTCATGGTTCATAAAAACAAAAAGAAACTACTACCACACAAATTTTTGTCTTGTTTGAACATTTTCTCAGTTTTCTCTTGAAGGAAACCTGACGTGTTCAGCCTATGAGAAATGAAGTTCAGCTGGTATTTATTTCCACAACAATCTTTAGCTGCCTTTGGAATTCAAGGTCCTGTTGTCAAACTCCTTCTCCTTCAAAGTACAGACGCTGCAGAGGCCATGCTACCACACTGGCTAGAAAAAGCAAGGTGATGTGGCTTTGAAGGGGCTACAGCAGGTCCTGGAAGCAGCCCCTCAGCCATACCATCAATACACTCCACATACGGTGAATTGTTTTGAGGATAAATCAAGCAGAATTTTGCTGCAGCTGACTGCTTCCAGTTTGCAAGTCAATTCCCTTTGAAACAAGGGCACCACAGGTTACACCACCTCATGTTCCAAAAAATGGCCCTACAGAGTGACAGAGTTAGCAGCTGATACGCTGTTATGATGCAAGGTACAGTATTTCTAGCAGAGAAATAGCTGTAATTCTGCCAGCACTGAAACTTCCCAAAGCTAGGAAGTAGGGTTCACAGCAGGAACACAGGACAGAGACAAAATCCACAAAAACCAAAACCAAACCCATCTGATCTAACTAACAAATGTGATACTTCTAAACTTCTAAACAAGGGAATTTATGAAATGCCTTGACATCCCATCCAAGCACAAAACATTGTTTGTTTATATAATTCATATCCAAACGAGAGCTGAAAGCTATTTAAATGCCTACTGGTTTGGTGCAGACAGAACTGACTCAAGCAGCTTCCAGGATGTGTCAAATAATGTTGGAAACAAGAATACAAGAGGCCAGCATTTGTCAGTTAACAAGCTGACACAGGAATGCATTTGTGATAGTTACTCAACACATGATTGTTTAATTTGGTTTTTTGTAAGCATCTAATTTGGGTCTCTGTAAGCAAGGACTGTTAAAAAACAACAAGAAAAAAACCCCACAAAAACCAAAACCAAACCCCCAAAACTAGAAAAAAAACCCAAACAAACTGCAATGAAAAGCACACGACACTAGCTTTCTGCTGATATTAAAATTACAGACATCTGCAAATAATGCTCCTTAAAAAATCACAACAGGCAAGTGCAAAGAAGTTTTCAAATAGCAACAGGAGTATGCACTGTACTTACTGTTTTCCTCATTGTTTCTGACTGCACTTCCTAGGAAAAGAATATTAGCCTTCATAATCAAAAACCACATTGTTTCTGCAGTGTAAAGAAAAAAGTACATGAAGACAACTCATTTAAAATTATCAGGATCCAAGTACAGGCTACAAAATACTGCCAATGTATTTCAAAACAAAAACAGTAGGTAGAAACTAATTGTGTTATTTATTGCATTAAAAATATTTCAGGTGTCTATGCTTTTCCTTTAGAGCTTATTTTACAGTAAATACTTTCTCCATTCTTATATAAATTTAAATGTAACACACTAAAAACCTCCTAATATACATGTGGTGCTTTATGGTAAAGTTTTCAGCTAATTACAGATGCAGATACTTTATGGTAAAGTTTTCAGCTAATTACAGAAACAGATGCTTCTATCCCTATGGCTTCCTAACCAGTATCCAAACTCAAAAAGTCTCCAGAATCTAATGGTAAAAAAATTACACACCTGTTAGTATTTAAATAATTCCCACGTTCATTTCCCACATTACTGGGAGCACCAAAACATCCCTGTGAAAGAATCAAATGAGAGGAAGCTGAGGGCTACACCAGCAGACCACAGCTGCCAAACCTAGGCGGGGGGCTTTTATCCAAATGGCTTGATGGTGAACAGTGTTATGTGCTTTCTCTTAAGGACAGATCATAAATACTCAGGCTGAAGAAAAAAAAAAAAAAAAACAAACAAAAAAAAACCACCAAAAACCAAACAAACAAAAAAACTAACTAAACAAAACCCAACAAATCTCATGTCAAGAGCTGTGTCTTGCTTTGAGCCCTGGTGAACTGGAACCTCCCTGGTTCCATGAGGGCATGAGCAGCAGGTGTTGGGACAGCACTGGAAATTATGTTACCTGAGAGTAGTGCAGTCCTTTTTATTTTAATGATTAGCAAAAGAAAACAAGCTAACCTATGATGAAGTCATAATTCACCTGTATGTGACAGAAACACAGTGATGCATTTTGTGATCAATGAAAGAAATCTTAGCAGTTTGAGGTTCTGTTCGTATTCAAGGGGCCATTGGCCAAGCACTCTGCCAGCCTGTGCCAGCCCAGTCAGTCTGCAGCTCCTGGATGAATCCTAACATACCCAACAAATAAAATCACCAAAATAGTGCAGACATTTGCCAGATTGCCACAAGAACAGAAGTACAGCAGGTGGCCATCCACAACTCCAAATTAAATCACATGCTGCTCAGAACTTTATACCAATCCCTGTGTAGTGTTGTATCTGTTTAATGTTATTCTTCATCCTCAATTTTCAAAATTAAAAGAAAACGGGTTTTAGTGACACACGAACCACGGCAGGAGACAATGATCCAAATGGTCTCATTCAGCACTCAATAAAACAGAGAACAACTATGGCATCTTTCCCCCCTCCATTCTCCATTTTTTTCCCCTTTCAAAATTTATTAAGTTAACCAGTGCTTATCTGGGCTAAATCCCCAGGCTCAGTGAAACACCAGGTGGTAGACTGGGATAGTTTTTCTAGCAACAGATGGCTCAAACGTTTTATGACAAACGGACACGGGACTATTGCTCGTCAGCCCATCTTTCAGTTACTTTTTTATGTAACAGCAGCAACTCACCCGGGGATCTCAAGCAGCTGCTCACCTCCACCGGGCCCCCCCTCGGAAGCAGCCAGGGCTCTGGGAGCCTCCCTGCTGCTCCCTGCCTGCTGCTCAGGTGACACCACGGGAGCCCACACTGGGCGCCTGGAGAAAACCCAGTGCTTGCCATCTCAGACAGGAAGCTTGGGCAAAAGCTTGAAGTCCTTGAGAAAAGCCACAAAGTGCAGCCTGTGACTCTCACGTTAAAATGTATTATTTCTCAATTATTTTTACTTGCTTGTTGTCTTATCTGCCCGTGTCCAAAGAAATTGCAAGCAGCTACTTTCAGCTTTAAATAGGAAAGGAATTTACTGCCTTCCACACTTTGCTGTACACCGTAAAGGAAGATTACTTAGTTCACCTGAAGTGAAGAGAAACATTCCGTCATTACAATTATGCCAGTCTGAAAAAATGGAAGGAGAGAACAGACCATAAAAAGCAGCACTGAATATTCCATTAATTCAATTCATTTCTCACTGGTAATTTAATTCTGATAGGTTTGTACCTGAAATGCACACTGTAATACTCCCTCTCTAGTCATTCAAGGAGGATGGGGACAGCACAGAAGCTACCCCTCTAGGCACTACTACACTTCACATGCTCCCTTCTCCCTCCAGGATTTCTCAGACAGGGACATGGGAAAAACATCTGCCAGTCTCATGCTGGCATTATCTCAAAATCTGAAATACCATTTGAATTTATTTGGCAAAGGTTAATAGTATGCTTGTAATATTTTTAGTGATATAACATTGCTAAACTTATGTGACAGAAGTAAGATATGCCTGAAAATAATCTCAACCCCCAGTACTGTCTGTTCTGGGATTTTGTTTTCTTGATTTCATTTATTTATTTACTTATTTATTTTTAAATAAAGGACATCACCATTTGCAGAAGTGAAAAGGCTATGAACTAAAAAGTTTATAGCCTAGGAGAAACGGCTAAAGGATAGAAAATCAGAGGCAGAAGCCTAAAGACTTTTTACACCCCTAAAAAACACCTTAAGGGTTTGTTGGTGCTTTTTTTCCTAAAAAAATTTCAGTAAGCTGAGACTGAATAAAACTAATGTTACATGCAGAAACACTAAAATTACACAGAGCTACATGTCACGAAAAAGAACATTGCTACTCAAATTTTGTATTAGTTTTGATGTCTTCAGTCTGTGGCTTTCCTCTTGCAGTACGATTAAATTTCATTCTGCTTACTGCAATAGTTACCCATTCTCAGTCGAGAAGGCATCAGCTCAGAAGGAGAATTACGAACAGTTGCATAATCTACTTGATATTTAATAAACAGAAGTGTATAATACATAAATACTGTTGGAATAATGAATCGGCCTACTAAACCAGATTATATTCTTCAATTCCTCACAGATTGGAGATAATATATTTATTGATGTTTCAATTGTTATTAAAATAAGAAATTCAGACCCTAGTTCTGGTATCCAGGCCCATGCCACAGCATTTTTAACACTGCAATATAATAAAATGGAACATTACAAAATGTTTGTTACAGTAAGACACTAGCACACTACTCTGGTCAGATACACAAGCCAAGTCCAAATAAGACCTTTCAATTCAAATAGCACTCCTCTTTCTTCAAGAAAAAACCCAATCTCAGGAAATACCCACTTGTTTCTTCTTGTCAAGAAATAGATATCTCCATGTTTCATGAGAACATCCAGATTATACAGTAACTTCCTGGCAAACAGGAGAAATTGTATTAAATAGTCCATGAAACTAGAGTTGCAATAGGAATGGGGGAACTAAATGATCATATTTCTGCAGCCCTAACTACGCACCCTACAGAAGTCCTAGTCCAATCTCTACAACCTCCAGTCTGGGTAAAGCAAGGAGGACTAACATCAATGAAAGGAAGATGCTTTGAGGGCACATTGCCTTCATGAACTTTTAGGGCCCACCCTTGTAATGAATGCTGAGGTGGTAGGAGGGAAGAAACAATCATATGCTCACCCCTTCCACTACTAACTAGCTCCTGCCAACTTCACTGCTTTCACAAACTTGAGGAAAACCAGAAAGGTACCACCCCCTGTGAAGCCAACAGTAGCACTCATCTGCAAGGTATTTACACACTGACCAGGGATAGTACGTATCTTTTATCAAACCTTAGCTGCAGCAGGCCAATGATGCAATTCTTGCACTTCTTAAGCCATAGCACAAGTCATTTTTCCCCAGGGACACTAGTCAAAGTATTGAAAGCAAGACAAAAGTCCAGTGGAAACTGCATATGCATTAGTGGTTACTCCATGTAGGTTTTTCAGTCCTATCTTGAGGCAGGATGGTTTTGCAGTTCATTAACTAGATAGTCTCCCTGGCCAAAAAAATCAGTCCTTTTGCTCCCAGTGACCAGCCAGCCTACCTATTATATGGTATTTAATGTGATGTTATACATGCTAAACTACAATGTAGTTTTACAAGGAAAACAAATACTTTGAGTAGTGAAGGATTCAGATTGCAGCAAACAGAGTAAGCAAACACTGTGTTTGCACACCTGTGCAGCTTCAGCCCAACGTTGCCTTTTATCACCTGCAGCTGTTAGTCCAGACAGGCCTCGACAAAAAGCAGGAGGATACTTGCTTACAAGACACAGGGCTTAAAACTGCTTGTCTAGATTGTAGTTTGAGGTGCATGCAAATATCCTTCTTCGATACTTTAGAGTCATTTTTAACTGTACACTGCAGATATATTTTAGTAAGTGGTACAAAGGCTCATTATACCAAAGCATTGTCATGTGCAAAGATGTGGAGGGGGAAAAAGTGAGAAATATGGTCATACCTTTAACAGTAGCCCGTCTTACATGCTCTCTCCTCTTAAGTGACTCATATCTCTGCACCTCTCAAGGAGGCACATGTGTAGCTAATTAAATACCTGGTCACTCCAAAGTGGGCCTGGAGCACAGCTGCAGGCTGATGGTGCTTACAAGGAAATGGAGGTGGGAGCCCAGCTTTTAGTTTTGAGCCTCAGATCAAGACTCACAGGATTTTTAAATCATTAAGTGCATGTCAGATGAGATCAGCCACCTGCCCTTGTGGGCTGGATAAACAAATACACTCCAACTTTTTTCTGTTTGAGCCATATTTTTAAGCACCAAAAAATGGCAAAGGAACAGACTAAAATCTAAGCTGTTCTTGAGTAAGTCCCTACTCAGACACCAATCCATAATAAAGGATTCAACATCAATAGCTGACTATATTCCAGGCACACAGGAGCTTCCCTTGAGACAAAATACAGGATGCCACAATCCTTGACTCAGAAAAGAGAAGCAAATGGCTGACATAAAATCCACCAACTTCATCAACTACAATGATTCATTTCTGCTAACGTTTCAGGAACAAACTCTCTAGCCACAGAGGCAGAAACAAGCTTATAAAAAGTTAAAGATGTATTGAGTATTTTAGAATGGTTCAGTTGGAAGGGATCAGCAATGTCCAACTAGCCATCTAGTCCAACTGCCCTCCTCTGGACCTACCACTACCTCTTCCCAAAACCAGGAAGGCAAGAACTGCACGTTCAAGGTGCAAAAATCCTAAATCAATAAATTGAAAAGTTATTCTCTGAAATTCCTGCTTTAAGGATTAAGCAGTTTCATTTTAAAAACTGTACTTCTATGCCTGTAAACAGTTAACAATTATCTTGTTTACTTTTCTACATTTTTCCATCATGACTCCTAGCCAGCATTACAAGCATGGTACTCTGGCCTTACTCAATAATGAGGCCATTTGAAAGTGTATATGCCCCTATCTTGCTACCCTCTTTTCTTAGGAAAATGATAAAGACTGTATTTACAAATATCTGGACTTTTGAACAAAAACAAGGGAACAGCAGTGCTCCAGACTAGCTGTGTAAGCAAACAACTAGTTTGTCACTGAGAGAATTTTTATTTGTAATAATATTGTTTTGCAGCTCTTTTTGGCTCTCCTCTTTGACACTAATGTTGTTTTCTGAAGATGCTAAAAGAACACACCCCCACCCTCAGTCAACTAAGCTCTTCCCAAAAAAAAAAAATTCACTTGAAATGATATATACATACACACACTCCAGAGCTAAACTGTCACAGTCTCCTGCCTCAAAAACCAAGGTTCTGTTACATGCGTCCTGCATAAGACAGATTAATAAAATGATATAGTGAGAAATATGGTTATTATACAGGTTAATATAATGATACAGAAAGTTGTCCTTGGAAACCTTCATCAACAAGAGAACTGTATAGGACCATAGAAAAACTATGGTTAGATGGGACCTCTAGAGTCCCCTTTAACTTCCCATCTAGTTCCAACACCTGCTTAAAACTAATTCCAGAGTTCAATAATGAAACCCAAAACTGTCCAGTTGAGCTTTGAGCATATCTGATGTGACAGATCAACACTCCATGTGTGTCCCTCCTGAAGCTGTGTGCTTTGTCAAACAGGATGAGCAGCCTGATAGAGATGGTCCCATTCTATGGCCTCAGGATGGAGACTCCCAAAGGCCTCTCCAGGCAACCTGTCCTTTCTACTTTATTCCCTCTTGCTGTGAACATTTTTTTTTCTTTGTAACCAGCCACAATTACAATAAAATCATTACTCCTGTAGTTCCCATTACTACACCAAGGTCTTGCTGCTAGGAGCACTGCTTCCAGTCCTATCACTGGGCTCCTCTGAGAAAATTGAGGGTTTACTTTCTCTGTAGCTACAAATCAGGCAGTTGAAAACAGCAATGATATCTTATCTCCAGGTCATTGATATCCATTTTATCTTCAGAAGTCCTGTGCTGGGCAGTTTTCCAGCTCCATTCTCTCAAGTGGTAAACAAGAGTAATCCTTTTCAGTAGTTAGCCAGTTTGCTGGCTACATTCTTGCCGATGCAACCAAGACCTTGGCCTTTAGAATTACAAGGGCACAGAGTTGACTCAGCCTAGTGTCCACAAGTTTAATTTTCTTTAAAAAAAACAAAACCAAACAAAAACACACATGCACACCACCGCAAAAAAAAAAAAAAAAAAGAAAAAAAAAAAAAACAACACCACAAACACAACCCACACGTGAAGCCGCTCCCAGCCCACACTGTTATGTAGAGGATGTTCTAATCAAGGCACACGTGTCTTCACTGAACTTCAGGAGGTTCTGTTTATCCATTCCTCCTGCTTGCTGAGGTCATACCTAATCACAGGCTGCTGTGCCATCAAACACTCTGCCCCCTTTGGTGTCATCCACAGACCTGGCAAGGACGAGCTTCATCCCATCATCCACATCAATGAAAAGAGCACTGAGTGAGATGAACACCCAAGAAGCCCCACTGATAGATGCATTATGACCACGCACCTGCAAAGAATCACTTAGTATGCCCAGACTGTCACTATTAAGTAAAAAATAAGCAAACAGAATCCATTTTACAATACATAGTATACCTTTGTTTAAGCACAGAGTTGGATAACATACTGTTACAGGTATGAAAGATTAAGAGCACTTGACTATTATGGCAAATTCTCTGTGTGAAAAACAAGTAGGAAACAGCCAAACATTAAGTGCTCAATACTATAAATTCAAAATTAATACCAACTGCTATTATTTATCTGTATAATCAAAAATTCTGAGCTGGTGCAGTGAAATTGTCAGTGTATAGACAAGGCTGCCTATTACTACCATAACTCAATAATGGTGCACACAGGCCACACAGTCCTAAGACAAGGAATGAGGAGAGCAAAAAGCCTCACCCACAGCTATCTGAAAGTATGGTCCTAGGCCCAGATAAACTTGGCACTGAAATACTAAAACTTTGAAAAAGGGGCACAATTTTGGCCCACCTTTTAGTTCTTTGATACAACAAAAGTAAAAGTCAACCAAGAATGATGAGATTAAGAGTGATTGGGGCTTTACACCTCACTTCATTGCATTGAGGCACTAAGCAACAGCAGCAACACAAAGCAGCACTGCAATATCCTTGAATAGCATGAACATACTGGAACACAGCATCCCCATGCTACATGTGAAGAAAAGACAGTAATCTGACTTAAAACAGCAGGAAGTAGAGGATGTTAAGTGCCAGCAGCCACAGAGGCACATGACTGCACAGAACAGCGAGAGCACAAGCTTCTGCGCTCCTCTCCAAGTGTACATAGAGCTTTTTGTATCTCTTCAACTCCC
This sequence comes from Irena cyanogastra, assembly GCA_013397155.1. NCBI lineage: Eukaryota > Metazoa > Chordata > Aves > Passeriformes > Irenidae > Irena > Irena cyanogastra. Next base: position 74,399 of record VWZV01003701.1, read on the forward strand.
AGTTTAACAAGACACACAAGATTAGCATGAAAACAAACACTAGGCAAGTAAGCCTAGTGTTTTTACCTGCGGTAAAAAGACACTGGCTTTTTGTTGGCATTAAGCAAATTCAAGATCCTTCAGTATAGGTTGGAAGAGACAAAGACATTCCTCATGTGTTTCTGGGTTTTTTTAAAAATAAGAATAAAAAATATAATTCAGTCTTAAAAACATGACTGGATTTGGCTGTAAGCTCTGGCATACAAGACAGCAGAAAAACCTTCATGTTATTAGAATTGCAGTGGGACTCTAGTAAATCAGTTTGATTTTCCACCTCTGCTACCAATGTCCTATGAGAACCTTGTCAGTTCTTCTAATGCCTTCATTCTCTTAAAACAGAACTGATTATACTTTCCTTCCTCATATAGCAGATTAATTTCATTAATATTTGTTAGATGATGATTATACAAAATGCAATTAAGTACATAAATACAGTTTTTTTTCTCAAGATCTCACGTAGTTCTCTCAGTGTCCTCATTCCTAAAACTCATGCTAGCTTCATCTGCTCCATGGAAGATGCTCCAAGAAGTCTACCAAACAAGGCCACAGCCAGGCATCAGAATATTTGTAATTTCACAGCGTTGAACATTTGCCTTGTTTCCAAATAACCTATAGCTGGGTCAGTTACAGTTAAAAAACCCTTTAGAGAGCACAGCTGCCCTTTTTCACACCCCCTGTCACAAAAGTTGAAGCGCAGTTTCCTTTTTTTTGTCCATCCTAGAAGTTAGGCTTTACAAGATACAGCAAGAAAGTCCACATGGAGAACCAATATTTATTGGGCCACCTTGCTTTAGGGATCCAGGTGTTCTCAGACTACATAAAAAAATGATGTTTCATTGCTTACTAAAGTACTGTAATTTTACATAGGAAGGAAAAAAAGAAAACAAGCCCTGTGGAGCAAGGGGGACTAACAGTTTATTTCCATGCTAAACCTTCATGAAGGTTACTACTCCCTTGTTTAATATAAGCAAGTACAGCAGATTTATCAGAAAATTTCCCTTTTTTGTTTCCTCAAACAATGAAAAGTGCAAGCATCCTCCAATTACCTCCTTACCAAGGAAATTATTTACGCAAGAAGCTTAATATCAAAATTAATTAGGATAAAGCTAAAGCTGCTACAAACATATGCCTTAACTAAGGAATCCTGGAGGTAATTCAGCTTTCAACCCATCACCTGTAAATTATTACCAGTGCAACCATTTTAAGTTTTAGATTTTCTCTCAGTACAAACAGGTTACTCCAACTGACACAGAAACGGCTGGAAATCACAAAAAGAACCCTTTCTATCTTTAAAAACCCCATCAATTAGGGCTGAGTTAAACCATGAGCAGCATTCAAACTCCAGTATCTGCACCTTTTTTATCCACTCCAGATTTTGAAGTGCTCAATAATGGATTGCTAGTAATAGAAGAGCCACATGGCTCATTAATTTCAGCAAAACAAGGGTACCAATTCAAGCCTATGAAGAAGTGTTAGGGTGTAATTCTCTCATTCCTGTTACATAGGAGCTGAGAAAACCTTTCCTAACATGACTCATAAGTGTGGAGAGTGGCTACACCTCTGACCTGAAGACATAACCAAGGGAGGGTCCATGAGGGCAGAGGCTTCCTGCCTCTTGCAAGACGGTTGGAAAAAGGCTTTGAGCCATATTCAACTCAAGATACAGCCAGGCTTTCCCTACCTCTCACCTGAGTGCAAACTCCCTTCCTAACTGCTGGGGCTCTTCTCTCCTGTGCAAGCACCACATCTGTATCCCATGGTTTCCACACAACAAAACACATCTCAACTCCATGCACCAAAAGCTCTGCTTCCTCAACCTGCTTAGCTCAGGTACCTGCATATACCCACACTCTGGGCTTGGCAGCTGCTGTACAGCTTGCGTTTAGGGTTTTTGCTTTAGAACAGCAATTATTTCCAGCATTTGACAGGTGCAAAGCTAAAAAAAAGCCTTTGTTTCTCCTGGTCTGTAGATAGTTAGCCCCCACTGTTTAAACTTTAACTCATGAAAGGTGAGACAGATTTTTCTTTCATTGTTCAAACTCAGTGAGCCTTCCACACCGACATACAACTGAAGCAGAAAAAGCCCAAAACATATTAAATGTTGTCATTACAACCACTGAGATAAATGTATCAAGTAGTAGTTATTTTTTCTGATTAAAGCTAGGCCATTATCATCCTCTCCATTTGCTACGTGGCAGTGATGAATGACTGGGGGTGTTTCTCAATTTCATCCTTAAAATAATATGACTGTTTTAAAAGTTCAAGGAACACCCACAATCCATTGAACTTTCTTCAACTATTTTATAATCTTCAAGGACCAAAAAAACTGGCTTTACAGACACACTTCAAGGTGCTGTGGCTATAGCTGTTCCTGAGCAATATCAGTTGGCCAGCCTGTTCATTAGTTATAATGAAACACCATTTTAAAATGCCATTTGTAGAGCTTTAACTATTCCACTCAGTTATGAAACTGCCCCAGAAGGCATAGAGCAATTTCCTCAAGAAACCATTACCATTTGGTAAACAAAGTGTACCTGTTAACCACCCCTCCATCTGCAAGAACACATAACCCCCCCATGTCCCTCTACCACCTGTCAAACGTTTGGGTTCACAAGTCACTGGGGCGTGGATGCAAAGCAGGAGAGGCCAGAGAGGCTCTGACCTCTCTGTACCTCTTGACCTTCTTCCTTGTAAAAATATAATTATTCTATTAGTGGTCATTTTAAAACAATTTTAGGATTACCAAACTCAAATCAAGTACTACTCAGCTGCTGTATTTTTCAGATTTCTTACAAACAATATTCTACCAGTTGGTCAATACCTTAGTTTTCAGCTTAAAACTCCTCCCCTCTAATAGACTGTAATTTTTAGAGTATCTAATTAGCTCTGGAAACTCCAGCATGTAATCCTAACTCTCAGAACTGTGAAATCACAGCTCTCTTTCAAGAATAAGACTGAAGACCCAGTAGAGGCTGACTGCACTGAGTACAGCCAGGGAGGACAGCTTTCCCTCCAAACACCACTCTGAGATTCAGCAGGCTGCATCCCAACCACCCAATCAATAAGCAGTGAGCCTCTGCTGCCTCTGTTTTCAGGGATTCAAAACTCTTCAAGCAATAGCTGAACTGCACAGCACAAATGCAGGATAGAGGTGAACCAGAGTGGTGTTGGGGGGAACAGTGACCAACTTGGCAGCCTGGAAAAGACATTCCAGTGATGCATGAAGCACAGCATTATGTAACAAATTGCTGTTGGGTTTTTTTTCTGACTTAGAAAATAATGCACACAAAACTGTGGGCAAAACACACTATTTAGATTGCAAAGCCAAAGACTCAAAATGCAAAAATGTCAGAAGTGAAGCTGCTCCCACACATTAATACTTCCTCCTGGTGCACTTGTAACAGAGTTATTTACACAGGCTCATAAATTTCCCTAGGACTCTCATCTCACCCCATGCTGGACAAGATCAATTTCCACTGTTTGTGTAATGAGGGCAACTGTACTTTCTATGATCTTTTTAACAGTCATGGAAAACCTGATTTAGTGGTCTCCAGAAGGAGAAAACATGGTGTCCTAGCGAAGAGCCCTGATTATCCTCAAAAAATGTCCCACCTCCCAAAAACAACAACAAACAACAACAAAACCAGAAACCCAGCCACAACCCAGTTTCGAAGGGTGTTCCTGCTCCAGAATTCATTTATACTTGCGAATTGTACGTATACTCCTTTTAGAACACATTACCCTGGGTGGAGCCTGTCTGACTTGCACAAGCAGCTTTCACCAAGAGGCACCAGGCATGGAAAGTCACAGCTACAGGTTAAGGTTCAGAAGCATGAAACCTGTGGGAGTCACATATCAGGCGACTAAGCTTGGGGATACATTTGACCCTATTCCCACTTGCTAAGTTTCCAAACACTAAGAACAAGGAATACCACAAAGCTCTGACCACTGAGATTAGTGTGAAAATAAATTAAGCCATTTGTGTAAAGCACTTGCATATTACAGGGATGGAAAGTAAGGAAAAAACATAAGAACATTAAAAATCATGCCCTCTGCAAGAGTTTACAAGTTTTAAAAAGAATTTGATACCAGTAAATAGCACCTGAGAACATGCCATGGAAGTTGCATCACAGCACTGAAACTGGAAGTAACCTTTAGCAAACACCAGCAAGTAATCACCAAGTAAGAATTGTCACGAGGTACAAAAACAAGGCTGCATAGCTGCTCTTCATACTGATCTTCATTTCTGTGTGCTTGACTCTGGAAACTGAGTAATACACCTCATAGCTGTACCTCTGCAGCTATGAGAAAAAAGGATTGTCACCAATACAGACTGAAGATCGCTACTGAGATAGCTACTGACCAAAGCTTTGGGTCTGAAATTATAAAAAAGATTTCTAGTAATGACACCTACAGAGTGACCTCAGTCCTTCACTTTACAGACTTTCATTCCCTTTATTGTGTTTTATAGAAGCCTAAAGAACAGCTTGAAAGAATGGAAGAAAATTGAATACAGATTTTTCCTCCGCTAAGTCTGATGTAGGTGCAGTAACAGGTCTTAAATCATCAGAAATGTTTTTGTTGAGCCAGGGGCAGGGCAGTTTTCAACTCAACAGACTCCAGGCAAAAGGGTAGTGCCACAGCAAAACACTTTAAAACACAATTACCTTGGTTTCAGATTTTTCTCTTCCTTTAAGTCAATCTGTGTCTAACAAAGCAGCCATTCACATTCCTATTTCAAATTTACTCCCTTGTTTTTCTGTATTTTTACATGCTGAATTTTATGTTAGCATAGCTCCCCTATGATGTAATAGAAGACATGAAATACAAGAGAAAATAAACACTTTTATTAAAATGTTTGTCCATGCTTGATTTTTTAAACTGTTAGATATTTAGATACTAGATAATTTACATATTAGAGATCTAGTAAAAACCTGCCTCAATGCATTTTATTGGAAGAGTTACAAGGAAAATCACCTGCTCCCAACTAGAAGCATTTGTGGTCACACACACACAGGAAAAAAATATCTTTTACCAATACATCAAAAGTAAAAATCAGTTTTTATTCTGATATCCACCATGTTTGAAGAAACTTATCCTCAAAGAATGCACAAGAGTTTACAGATTTACTATATTCCATGTAAAGCAAAAGCTGTCCCTCTCTAAGCCCACTATACACAACAAAATTACCAAGAAAATCATGCAATTATTAACAAGACAGGGCAAACAACATGAGACTTGTAAGAAAATCTAAAACTTTCCTAAATAATTGGTACCACAGAAGAAACTACCACAATTTCTGTAGTATTTTAGTTAAAACACATGTTTCATGGTTGCCATTTACATAAAATAATTCAGTGTCAGTAAAGAACATCACAGACAATGGAGACCTGACATTTGTCACATAAATATATTCCTGGAATCACCTGACATCCATCACCTTGGTATGAGATAAACACTGATGAACTGGGGTGCCTGCTTCATCTTCCACAAACCAACAAAAAAAATCTGCTTTTAATTTGACAGGACAGTTTAAGGCTAATTTTGCCTGTGTTTCTGAATTACTAACAGCCACGAGAACTTAGGAGTTAAGGGGCAGAGGGTTTAAGTCTGCATCTTTTGAGGAAATTTTACCTTGAGACCAAAAATGGAGTTGTTAAGTACATGAGGCATTTACCCTGAGATCACTTTATAAAGTGAAAATAAGGTTGTATCAAACATACCAGGCCCCTCTAGAAGTGACTGAATGGGGATTTTTCAGTGTCTTGCTTCCAGTCTTTACTATGGAACATCTGTAAGGTATCCAGGATTCCTTTGCATAAGTGAGCAAACAGGATGGAACAGCTCAGTGCCAGGAAGTTTCATTAGCAGTTTTCAAGTATTAACATCAAACACTAGATCAACATAGAGTAACAACTTCAATTCAACATTAGGGCATAGGTGTAGTACTTCCTAGTGGACTTTGTATACACCTTATCAGTATTTCTTCCCCTCCATATTCTGAATATATTTTCAATTGAGAGTTAAACAAGGATGCAAATTTCAAAATGACTGCCAAGGCAGTAACCCCTAACAACAAAAATCATGTATCTGTTTATAGAAAAATATTTTGAGTATTAATTTGACCTGCAATTTATGTTTCACACATGACTTCTCTGGAAATTGCCACAACAAAGTGCTAATTGTAACTGCTGACAAAGCTACCCATGCTTCCTACTGCTGTGGCTCTTATCACCCCAGTATCTCCTTTTGCAAGGCTACCAGGTGAGTCTGGAAGGTGTGTGGGAAGGTCCTTGGTCTCTTCAGTAGTAACTCCTTAGAGTCAGTCACATAACTTCCACAGAATAAAGCTTAAACCATTAAGCTCTACATCCATAAGGAAGTGGAAGCCAGACACAACTACTCTGCTTAAGAATGTAATGCCTTAATCCTTCCCAATGATACCACTTTTGATAAAATGTAAAATTTTACTCTCAAAGAGATGCATAATAATATCCTTAGGTGATATAAAGCTAGTACATAACCAGGAACCTTTACTGAGATATATATACATACACAGAGACATATACTTTTTTTAATATTACATATAAAAACATTTTTAAGTAATAAACAAACCTGCAGTGCTTGATGTAGCAGTGTTTATTCTAATTGTGATACTACAAGTACACAAGAACTTGGGAATTGGAACTAGGTGATCTTGAAAATCCCTTCCAACCCAGGCCATTCCTGATTCATTCTAAGAAGGGGGTGGTTTGTTTGGGCTTGCTGCTCCTTGGTTTGTTTGGGTTTGGGGCTTTTTTGGGTTCTCAACCCCACACCTGCCAAACCCTGTATTTCTCTGAAGACAACTATGGACATTACGAACGCACAGATGAGCACAACCAGCCTGTGCTTATGTGCAGAGAGAGTAAAGCAACAAATAAAGCCTACTTAAATTACATGAGGAACTATTATTTTTTGCACACGCAATAGCAACAAGGAAGTTGGAACCTACAGTGGTGAAGAGGGACTATATATGTTAGTCATTGCTTGGCTGTGGGGGACTGCTCAAAACACAACCAACTGTGATAAGGAAAACAGATAAGGGACCTTAGGAATTACTGATCCATACTTGTATGTACCAGTTGTACTTATTTAACTTCTCAACATGCATGGATGCTAACATCCCTAAACAAAAACATTCAATGTAATTATATCAGATATCAAAAACTATAAACAAACATTTCTGGCTTAAGTTATTTCTAAATAAATACTTAAACAGTTTCAGGAATTTAATTAAAACAGTTTGCTTAAACACAGTAGAGAAAGCAATGGTCCTATGTTATTTTCGAGTATTTTTTTGCTCTCCATCTATGATGTAAACTCCTTACAATCCAGATTTAACCTAAGCCTTCCTAATACCTGGGTTCATCTTGTAAAGCCTTGGGATTCCTAGGAGACAAAGTACCAGAAACAATGTTAAGGTATTAATTAATAAGGCACAGCTGCCTTTGAACTACCTATGTTCTCAGCTCTCCTTTCATTCTTAAGGACAGGTTGTACAGGATGACAGAGAGCAATGGCCTTGTAGAAGGCAAGTTCAGCAAGAGAGGTCCAGAAGCAGAGCAGTTCATCTGTGGGCATGGAGAGCTGTTCTAACTGAAGATGGCTGCTTTATTTCTATACCTGTCTCAGAGTTCTTGGATAGTTAACTGAGATATATAAATACAAGTGAAATAATGTTTACTGCTGGTGTAACTCAAGTTCACCAACCCCATCTAGTAATACCTTTTTCTCCCTCTCACCTGCAGGGATATCATGGAAAACAGCCCTACTTGTGAGTATACATGAAAGTAAGTAAGTAAATTTAAGAAAGAGTAAGTTTTTCCAAAATATAATCACTTTCCCCAGATCTTTCATCAGGTTTTGTTGCACTATTATTACAGCACTGTGATATTAATCCCTATGTGGGATTCAGTGTATTAGTCAAAGATAAAGTGAAATCACTTATCTAATAAAAGGTTCTGCAAATAGACTCAACTTGGATTTCAGGTTCCAATTCAAAATCTTCCCTGTCTCTTAAAAGCAAACACCAAGAGACACACACCCAACTCTAACAAATCAGCTTGTTAATAGCTACTAGCCATGCTTGCCTTTTTATTCATTCACATAGCAATATATATTTTTCCTCAGAATTGTAAACTGAATCTCCATGCAGTTAAATAAATGATGGTTGGAGTAATGGTTCAATGTGTCCACATCACTGCTATAGATAAGTGTCCTTATAAAAAAAATTAAGCACAACCAAGGGGAAAATAACAAAACCACAATCCAAATTTACTGTGGATCAGTAACAAAACCTCTAATTACACAACTTCAGATCTCAATGCTGAGCAAAAGGGAACCTTGTTTAAACATACTGCAAGCTTCTCTTGTCAAAGTCAACTTCAAGTCAAAGTAAGAAAGAATATTCTTATTGAAAAAGTTTGCCTCTTCCTGTTACAAACACATCAAAATTAGAAACCGAGAAAAAAAGCATTACAAATCAGCACTCGAGAAGTAAAAAAACCCCTCCAACAGTGACGTAATGATTTTCTAACTCTATTTCAAACCTTAAATCCTCAGGACAGTAGGCAAAGGTGAACAAAAGAGCACCAAGGCTGCAGTTGCATGTCCCTGTCAGGAAAGACAAAGATGGGAAAGGAACACGTAGCATCACGTCACTAAAGTTACTTGAAGCATATTTTGAGAAGACAAAATAAATCTGCTCCCTCTTTCCATCCTGCTACCTGCAATCTGCCCATGAGGCCACAAAGCAAAGCCACATCTTTGGCAAGGGGCGAAGCTGGCAGCAGCTGCGTCACCACACCAGCTCCAGCAGGGAGCAGGGGAAAGAGAAAGAAATGGGCAACTCCGTGTTCTCTTCACATGGAACTATTGCACCAAGCAGTGATTCCCAGCTGGTAACCTCGTTATGTAAGCAATATAATTTAGGACGTTAGAGGAAGTCAGTTACAGCCCATTCTCCTCAATCCAAACATACTCCCTGACCATTTTCTTAGAATATGACAATGTCATCTTAGCATGTGGTTTCTGAGCAATAGTCACAAGAAATTCAAGATCAGCTCACTGCATCTCAACCACAGCATCAGTAAAGAATCATACCAACAGAGTGCGCAATACCTGGCTTAGTTCTCATTAAATGTCCTTCCTACAATAATTGTAATAGGTTAAGCAGCATTTCACAATAGTTTAACTTTAAAATTTTGCAACAAGCATGCTTAACTGCTGTCTTTTGTGAAATACAAATGGAAACCACAAAACCAAGAGCATGCACTGCTTGATGTAAAAACTGTGAACTGTTGACTTAAAAACATGTTGCTCAAGAGATATTTTAACACTGCATTATGCCATTAACACTGAAAACCAAGGTATTTCAAATGTGAAGCAAATAATCCCTTGTCTCATGAGAGAAAGCCAAAAGGGACTTGGGGGTGCTGCAGGATGAAATATTGAATTTCAGCCATCAATGTGCTCTTGCAGCCCAGAAAGCCGATTGTATCCTGGGCTGCATCCAAAGCAGCGTGGGCTGCAGGGTGAGGGAGGGGATTCTGCCCCTCTGCTCTGGTAAGACCCCACCTGCAGTGCTGAAGCCATCTCTGGGGTCCCAGCACAGGAAGAACATGGACCTGTTGGAGCGAGTTCAGAGGAGGCAACAAAGATGATCAGAGGTCTGAATCACCTCTACTCTGAGGAAAGGCTGGGAGAGTTGGGGCTGTTCAGCCTGGAGAGAAGGCGGCTCCAAGGAGGACTTTCAGTACATAACAAGGGCTTATAGGAAAGATGGTGACATACTCTGTAATAGGACCTGTTGCAACAGGACACAAGGGCAATGGTTTTAAACTAAAGAAGTTGTCTAGAGAGGTGGTGGAAGATCCATCCCTGGAAACATTCAAGGCCAGGCTGGACAGGACTCTGATCTAGTTTAAGATGTTCCTGTTCATTGCAAGAGGTCAGACAAGGTGACCTTTAAAGGTCCCTTCCAACCCAGACCATTCTGTGATTCTGTGATAGTGAATCTTACAAAGATACCACATCCTGAAGCTCCAAGTTTACCATACAATGAATTTATATTAGTTCAGGACTAAATTAGAAGCAACTCTGCTGAGCCATAGAGGGAAGGTCAAAACAAAGACTATGCAAAACGACATTTGACCTGTTTTCTATAATGCTTGAGTATATATGTGTTACATCCATGTATACATAAACAGTCAAATTCACAGGTTATAAATGCAATTACAAGCTATAAGATCACAAGAGGCCACATAAATCTCTTTGCTGGTTCAGTCCAGCACAGTTCATACAACTAAGCTAGCAAATGTGCCCAATACTGGCTAAACAAGAGAGCTCCTACTAATAGCAAGAAAAACAATATGAGAAGAAGAAATATCTGAAAGTTTCAATTTCAATTTCAAGTTCAGATGTTATATATCAAAAGGCAGTATTTAAAGCTAAAAGCAATCTGAAGTAAAAATCCCATTTCCTGCAGCTTTCCTTGTATAAGAAGTTTTACAATCTGGATTCAGGATTCTAATTAAACATGATATTCTTTTCTGAAAAGTCTTCATTGTATTTAGGATACATCCATCGTTACATCTTTTCTGTCCCTAAATAACATTTTTTACTCATCTTCATTTTTTGGAGTTGCAGGTATCAATTTGACAGCTCCACAAAATAAATGTTCCTATTTAATGACTGGTATAAGGAAAAGCATACAAACTAGACATCTATTATGGAAATGGGCTACATTAAAAAAGCACAAGGAGAGACAAAATAAATACTGGAGGCATATGAAGTATTTAGGAGAAAAAAAAATCCACGCTACTCGATTGGATTGAGGTAATCACAAATTGCTTCTACAGTGAGTTTTACTGTATTTTAGACAATTTTATTTAACATTGTACGTTTGTAAAAAAAAGAGCCTCTGCCTCTTCACTACTGAGTTTCCCTTGAGGTTATGCTAATAAAATATAATAGACCCAAGCAAAACAATAGGTTTTTTCCTACTTGGAGTAAACACATATAAAATTTCTTAGTGAGTATTTGTATTATGATTTGTGTTGGTAGCTGGAGGCACTAACAAGCATCAGTTTCCACTGTGCTTGGAGCTGTAAAACCAATACATGAAAAAAATTGGCTATTTATCCTGTTAAAAGTAGTTACCAGACATTATCTCCTAGGAAAGTTTCAAATTCAAACACATACTTGGAATGAAACAATTCTGTGGTCAACTGTGTCTTGGTGTTAGCCTCTGTTTCTGCCTTTTTTTTTCATTGAAAGCTAAAAAGAAAATTTTACAAGTAAAGAAAAAAAATCTGGATAAAAAGTTAAATTCAAAAGGAATAGTTGTCTGTGTTTGTGTCTCTCCCAAGAGTGGTGCAACAAGGGTGAAGTCAGCAGCTGAGATGTACAATGCCAAACGTGAACTGCTGTACTGCACTGGTAGTATCCCAACTTGCCTTAACTAAATATGCCACAATAAAACCTCAGTATACCATCAATCTTTGCAGATGCATGTTAAACAGACACAGGAATTATCATGGAACTCAGTGTAAAAAACAGAGCTTTGTTGAATACAGACAAAAGAAAAAATCACCAACACTGTTTTCGCTCTTTGTGGGTTAGCATCTAACAACCACGAGAAAAATGCTTTCAGAAGTATGAGAGAAAATGCTTTTGACACTCAAGCTCACCTGAACAAGCAAGCATTCCCTGTTTTAGGACAAACACCCATAAAGCATTAGTAGATAATCTTTTGAATCAAAAACGAATAAATTCATACTTGTCAGTAAGGACAAGTTTACATCATTTTGATTTTTGCATTAGTCCTGCTACAGCAAGTTTCTGCATGTGTTCCTATGCTCCCTCCCTAGGAAAAGTCAGGCCTACTAGGACAACAGCCAACATGCAGCTGATTAGATAAATAGTCAAAGCTACCAACCACCTGCTTCCAGTACTCAAAGCATTAAACTTTTCTGCTCAAGTCATCTGTCTGAAATGGTAAAACAAAACACCTGTTAAGATAGTGGGACAGATATGCAAAACACTAATTCTGTAAAGCTCATATAACCTATCCAAAAACCAGCTAACAATTCGTATTACTGAATCACTCTTTCATCATTCTACAGTATTTTATATATTCTGGTCTACTAGTTAAAAGCTCAAAAGAGCAAGGGGAAAAAGGAAAACAAATAAAACATTCTGTTCTTTTTCACCTCTTATGACTGTACTTTCTGAATGCAGGCAAATCAAACCAAGCAGAGCTCTGTCCTCATCCTGTCCCACATTATTTCAATGGACATCAATTAATACTACATCGTCTCTCAGTAATGCTACTGTTTATTTGAAGCAAACCTAAAATCTCTTAGTATCTCCTGTACTTTTTAGTGCTGGAGCAAGTGATTTGGTTACCTCTCAATAAGAGAAAGAAACAAGAAATGCCCCAACAGATGGGAGGTGAATGTCACATGGCAAAAGCAGCAAGGATTCTGACTGCACATCCCCAAATTAATTGCAACACAAAGTTCTGGTTCGGTAGTCCACTACTGAGCACAGTCTGCTTGGGTAAGTCATAAATATTGTTCCAAGGACAAGAAAATATACACAGTCTACTGTTTGAAGTAATAAAAAACCACACTACAATGTCTCAGGCTGCTGCTGTTTCCAGCAGTTGTTCGCTATCTCACCTCTGTTTGAATCACAAGCTCCTCAGGAGTTGTCACCAGCTCTTTGCTTTGGCAAACTCCATAGGGGCATTTTCCACCTGAAGGCATGCTGACTTACAAACTGTTAATATTCTGATTCCATTCACATTCCTTAAATTCATGTACACAGTGGTGGATTTTATTCTTTTGCACACCACAACCCAAACGAGACTTTTAAAGTCTTTATTTAGTAGCCTATTTTTGAACAGTGAACAGAAAACCCTCCAATCCAGTAAGGACAAAAGAGAAGTTAAGGTGCTAATCTGAAGTGTGAGTTAAATCAAAGAAGAACTTGGTCGTGAGAAATCATTGTCCCCATCCTGTTAAAAGAGGCAAGACATTTCAAATAGATTTCAACATGTTTTTTATGCACATGCCCATAACAGGAAACCAAGCATAGTTTTGCTCAAATGTCTCCAATCCCTCACAAAGTGTCTTCATTAAAGTCCTTGATTAAGCAACAAAACAAACCTGAAACTTCTGACCCAAAACACTGCCTCGATCTTCCTGACAGCTTCTGCTGTATCTGTCTCAGGTCTGGGCAAAGAGGGGGTCACCAGCACTAAGAGCCCAAGAGAACATCCCATCTCCAAGGCATGCATACGGCAGAACAGCATGAGAAACACTAGGAAAGTCCAATTCTTACTTTTGCTAATTTCATTAACTCTTTCTGGATAAGTTTCCTAAAATTATTTTGACCAATTCTGAGAGGAGGGGGAAGAACTGTTCTGGTTTTAACTAAAGATGGATATTAGTAAAAGGTTCTTCACCAAGGTGGTTGGGCACTCAAACAGACTCTCCAGGGAAGTGGTCCAGCACCAAGCCTGGCAGAGTTCAAGAAACATTTGGACAATGCTCTCAGGCACATGGTGTGACTCTTGGTGTGTCCTGTGCAGGGCCAGGACTCGATGATCCTTATGGGTCCATTCCAGTTCCGGATACTCTACAATTCTGTGATACCCATGTCCCCATTTTGGTTGACAAGGAGAAAGGTGAAAGCATTACTCCATGAACTATCAGGAGAGCTATACTTTTTAAATCAGAAGTCTTCCCTGTTTACCCATATCACTGAAGTGTAATGGTTGATTGCATTTGTTTGCAAAGGAAAGTGTATCTTGTATGTTTCACAACGAACTTAACTGATTTTCAATGTCTGTAAACACTGCTTGTGAAGCACCAGTGCTGCTGGAGCCTACATAGCTGGAGACCTGTAACTACAGCCTCATTAGAAAGTTCCAACACAGATACATGAAGTCATGAAATAGAGTTGGCCTCTCATGTCCTAGCCATATTTCCTTCTACAAAATTGCAATCAAATGTTCATTTGTTCCTAATGATCTGGCTCAAGACATAAAGAGTATCTAAAGCTAATTAGCCCAGTGAAGCATCTGAGGCTTAATCAGCACTGCATCAAAATCTCAAAGCATCAATATCATGTAGTACTCAAAGCAGTCCCAAATGTGTTCCTATGAGAATAGAGGAGATTTCTAGAATCACATTTAGAAGTTGATTTTAACAGGTTCTGTTCCTGTACATTTTTTAAAACATTAAACTAAAGTGCACACAAGTTTATAACCCAGGCTTTTGCAAATCTCTGCAAAATGTGGCCATGTAACACATGCATTCACAAGCAATCCATAATCCTTTTATCTTCTAAATACTACGCAATGGAAAGCACTCAGTTCTATATGGTGTGCTTTTTCTCTGTGTTTTATAGCATCACATCAACCAGCTTTTAACATTCTTTTTTACAGCAGACATGAGTGCAAGAAAAAGAACACACTCAAATGCAGCTAAAAAACTTCCACTAACAAACATCATTTAAATCACAGAATTCTTCACCAACAGCTATGTCTTCCATCAGTTTAAGACACTAAATGCATGGATGACAATATTCAGTAAATGTAAAAAGAAGAAAAAAATACTTACTAGATTGGTAAGGTTTTAAATAAAGACTTCAGTTTAATAACATTTTTGTTCTAAGCCTATAAAATCCTTCTGCAGCATTTGGAAGCCATAGAGCATTTGGAGTCAGCTATGCTCCTTGGTAAAGCTTGACCAAATATATAAATGTGAAACTGGTATTATTGCTTAAACTGAGAAATGTTAACTAGCAGAATGAACCTTTAAAAAAATCATTGTATTATAATATGGATGGGAACAGCTGTACAAAAAAAAAATCTCTCAAATGCTAAAGTAGAAAACCCTTCTTGAAATTTTTGCCAGGGAAACCCAGAAGGTCCAAAACAAAATCTGGTGAACGTAAGAGAAATATTCAGTGTTTTTAACTAATTAATTTGTACACATTACAACAAAGATTAGAGCACTTCCTACAAAAATGTAGAATGAGCTCCAAAACTAATTTTAAAGTTAATTTTGGTTAGTGATGTGTGATTGCTGAGATCTTAATAGATCTCCTGCATCTGTAAACATATAAATGTTGTGCCTAAATCTATTCCAATCAAGGTTTTGATGAAGCAACTTCAGCAGTCACCTAAGCTCCTCAGGTTGTTTTTAGAAAAGAATTGTGGTTTTAAATTCTAGCTAATTGATTTACAGCCTCCACTCAAAACCAAGTAACTCCTATTGGCCGGGGAAGGAATTCCTCTCACTGTGAATATGGCATTAATCTTGAATACAAGCACTTTGTCAACCTGTAGGTGTGTGAGCCTTTCATCCTGGCACAAGGCAAGGTTTCACCAACATGATCTAGACTAGTCTAGAGAGTCTGAGCAAGGAGTATTATTGACAACAGTCTTAAGGGAAAAAAGAAATCAAGTGTCCAACTTCCTCCCACTCAATGAAGTTTGTTTTGCAGGCATGTTTACTTCAGAGAATTCAGGCCTTCCTCCGATTTCTTCAATACAAGTGAGAACCAGCAGTACCCCTACCTACAATTCCAAGTACTGCCCTGTTACCTCAAGTACTCTGACACAAACGCTGAAAGTCATGGCAACACGCTATTTCTGTAAAATGCAGCAAACAGCCAGGCTATGACACTGTCATGGCTTGACAGGGGAGGAGTTTGGAAAGTGAGGCAAAAAATTTGTGTGTAGTTGACACTCAGCTCAGAAACTTACACCTGGGGAAGTGATCTTCTCATGCCAACAGGATGTATAAAATAAAGAGCTTTGAAATACTTACATTTCCTCTCCTGGAAGTACATCACAGATTAGATTGTATTGCATGAACAGTATAAACAACTCTAAATCACAGTCTACTTCTACACTGGAAATGTATTAGGAACAGCAAAAGGATTAATGCTGCGTTAAAGAAAGAGATAACCCTGCATAGTGTGCAATTTTTCATTTTGCTCAATTTTAAAATGCATCATATAAATTATATTCATAAATGTTGGAGAAAAAAAGAAAGAAAAACAACAAAAAAAATCTTGTTCCAGAGTTATTTTCATCTGCAAAGATTTCAAGCAGCAGAAAATTATTCTTATCTCTGAACAAGCTTTTGTATTTCTTAAAGAATAACCTTCTTCTGTACTTAACATCAACACAACTGCATTTGGTTAACAGAAATCCTGGAGCATCCACAGGCAGTCATGCCTTTTACTCTTCCATTTAATCCACTGAGAGCTTTAAACAACTTGCAACAGCTACAATCACAGTCCTCTTAAACAAACATTTCCACGAATTCTACGGGTTTTGGTGCTCCTTCTAGCATGAAAGTGAGATCCCACACACAGTATTTATTCATGAATTGGTGAAAACTGAAGCAAGGACAGAACTGGGAGCCACATGGTGCTATTTCAGTGCTAAAAGCCCTCGCATCTCTGTCACAACTCATAGCTATCAGAAAGAAAAGGGTTGAACACACACTGGAGCGTGCCTTAAAGCAAATGCAGCAACAAATACATCAGAGAATGTGTGTTAATGCTACATGTTAATTATATACAGTAAAAAAGATGATTATTTATAGTCATCAGCCTTATTCTGTATCATGAGACAAGCCATGAACACCTCAACAGCACAACCACATCTTTCCTCCCAGACAACATCATTCTGGCTGTTTTGATAAGCGAGCCACCAAATTCCTATCCATAATACTTCAACCAGCAGGAGAACTCTTTAAGGATAAGCCAAAGTCCCCAAACAGATGAGTAACTTATACCAGCACTCAGGAAAGGATCAAGAAGGGGAAAGACAGCTAGCTAGAAACACTCAAAGAGTTTCTGAATCTTCAGAGGTCATCAGGAAAACTGGGTTACAGATCTAAGATGTAACAGTCAAGAAAAGAGTATCAGAGCACAGAGAAATTAATGGAGCATGAAACTGAAGAGCAAAATAACTTTATTTTAAAGGAAGCAAGCTCCTCTAGCACACACTCTTGGGCTTAATTCTCTTCATCAAACAGTCTTACCGGATTTACTGTGGTTTATACAAGTTAAAGTTAGTAACTTACTTTTTGAATATTTATTCTTGCTATTACTAACAGCTAAGTTTTAATTAAACTACTTTTGACTAAAATAAATGACAGCAGAAAATGTTACCTGATAACCTTCCGCAAATGAGGAAAAAAAAAAAAAGATAAAAAACCCACAAACAAACAAAGTAGAGGAACATAAATGAACCACCAAAAAACTAACATCCCTCAAAACAAATAAATAGTGACATCTCTCTGGAAGAATTTTGATGATATTTTACTTATTTTTTATTATTTATACCATTTATAAAACACATATATACATATACAGTTAACTCATCCAAGTTGGTCACACTCACAGATGACCAGGTCCAAAACAGAGATTTACTGAAACATTATCAGCAAAAAAAGGATGTGACTGTTAAATAAATACATTATTTCTTTTTATACTATTTTATTTTAAGGCAAAATAAAGTCAACTTCAAAAAATGGAACTTTCCAAAAGCTGCTAATTTTCTGGAATGCCCAGAAATGGCTCTACTAAAGCACAAGAGGTAGATCCATCACTAATCAAAACACAAGCCCTAATAATGTTTTTAACTCCACCCACTTAATTATAGTGGGAATTCTTTACTGCTATTGTCTAACTCTACTTCAATCTAAGATTAACCAACTGGGAATAAAATCTGCCCAGGAAAACTCTCTCAATTCCTATCCATACACTAATGTCTTTAAACAACTCTTTGCCCTCCACACTATTACTCTGGTTCAGCAAGTTCAACTTTATCGATACTGAAGAACAGCAGACTATTCCTAAGAGCGATATGAAAAAAAAAAGAGCATTAAGATAAATGCTGTCAGTCATCTTGCATCAGCTGTATACACATCTGCAAAGGTTCAGAGTGCCTGGAAGTGGTTTTGTTCCTTTTTTAGAAGAAAATCAGACCAAAAAAGGTTGTACTGCAGGACTTGTGTTCTGGCACATCCTTTGGCCAATGTCATTAGTGAGGAATCAGCTTTTCACAGTCATTGTTTAACCATCAGTGTGAACACACTGGTTTGAATCAGTGCATTTTGAAGTCATACATGCAAGCAATGTAGGAACTGTGGCAGTAGGTAGAGAATAAATACTTTTCTCAATAACATGCATAATACTAAGTAACACTTTCAAGACTGATTTTTTTTAAAAAGAAGAATTTTACAGGGCTGAATATTAATTTTTCTACTCCAAGCAGGTTTGCTATGACAATACACACACACTACATGTTTATTTGTTACTCAGTTGAGAAAAACAAAGATCTCCATAGTTACCAACAAGCTGCTGTGAGAGGATATAATGCCAGTTCATTTTGAATCATCAAAACGTCATGCACTGGGTGTTTGCTGTAACAAATTAAGAACTATTTGGGAGAAGACGTGTTCTTTAGAGAGACAATGTGCTTCCTCTGTGTTTAATACACCTTACGAAAAATCAGAAACAACTACAAAAGATGTCATTCTCCATGGTTGGGAACTGCCAGGATCTGAGATGAGAGAATGAACGATGCATGCTACAGGAAAAGAACAAGTCTAGGTAGATGTAAAGATTTAAAAAAAAAAAAACAGGCAACAAGTAACATCAGGTTCATGAACGGAGCAGCAACAGAAATATGTTCTTCAAAGAAATATTTCTGGTCATTTGCTTTCAGTTAGGCCCTCTTTCTTAACCAACTCTATTCTCCTGGCTAGGACAGACGTCGTAACACATCATTTCTGGCACAGGATTAGTAAAATACAAGGATGGCCACAACTGAGCTGGAAACTATCTTGTCACCAGTTCTCTTGGCCAACAACACTAACTGCTGGAAGTATTCTGGGAATAGTTTGCTTTTTTTTCTTTTTTTTTTTTGGCAACAGAGAAGAAAAGGCATAAGCCATTCTGGTCACCAAGTGCAAGACCAGTAGCCAGGAAGTGAAGCATTCTCAGGGGTGAAGGACATTTCTTCTGGGCCACCTAGAGCAGGCAA
Organism: Irena cyanogastra; assembly: GCA_013397155.1. NCBI lineage: Eukaryota > Metazoa > Chordata > Aves > Passeriformes > Irenidae > Irena > Irena cyanogastra. Next base: position 93,561 of record VWZV01003701.1, read on the forward strand.
GTGGTTTCTGTTCCAGGTTACAGCCCTGAGAGCCTGCTAGTAACTCCAGCATTGCAAGAGGTAGCTTATATCCAGCTTGTCCCTCCTCCTTCCCTTCCTGAGAACTATGTGTTTCTAACCAAAATGGATTTCAACAGCCAGTCCATCCCCGGTGTACCACACGGAACAAATGACTGCACAAATAGCCAAACTTGTTTACTAAAGATAAAATCTACAAGACACATACCACAATATTTCTTTATACTAGGAGTGACAGCTGTATGTGTACAGGTTTTCTAGTTACTCTCATCATAACTACACTTCTGCAGAAATTGGAGGCAAAACCACTGTCATGTCATTTTGTTTGACATCAGTGGAATGGTACTGAGTAATAAAACACATTCTTCACAAGACTTCTATTGTAAGCTAATCAGCTAATCTTTCAAGAAAATGTATAGTGAAATAGCTAGTTTTAAGTATATACCAGATACCCTTCTCAAAGAATCACAGAGTTGGTAGGATTGGAAGGAGCTTCTGGACATCATCTGGTCCATCCACTCTGCCAAGGCAGGGTCATCTAGAGCAGGTGACACAGGGACACATCCAGGTGGGTTTGGAATGTCTCCATAGAGGGAGAATCCACAACCTCCCTGGGCAGCCTGTTCCAGTGCTCTGACACCCTCAACATAAAGAAGTTCTTGGTCATGTTAAGGTACTTCTTGTCATTTAATTCATGGCCATTGCTGCACACCACCACGAAAAGCAGGTGCCAGTTAGGCCATATTTGAGTAGATGAAAATGAAACAACCTAACAATTCACATATTAAAAAAAAAACCCAAGAAAACCAAAAGCTCAGTTAACTCTTCAGAAGACTATTACAACATTGTCTTGAAAAGTGATATAAAAGTCCCTAGCTAAATAGGTTAGCAGTTCTTCTAAGTAAATGTAGTGATAATCACTTGCTAGTTACTGCTATTTTATAAAAATCCACTCTGCCTTACAAATCCATTCTAGAGAATTCACCATTTTAACAAAAAATCAGCAGATTTTTTGCTCTAAAACACAAAATTACTTCTAGATAGAAAACACAAAGCTTTAAGACATGCAATATTCACTGATAATTAAGTATCTTTGTAAGGAAACAACTTACTTGATTGAGTTTCTGAAGTGGTCCTCAGCAGGATTTTTTACTGTACAACTGTTCAGCAACCATAAATCTGCTTCAGCGGAGTTGTCTACAAAACAGAAAGAAACAGATCTGTGTTATGAATTATTTAACCTCTCAACTCCTAACTTATATAAAAAAAATATCAAACTGAGTCATTAATAAAAAGTTGGCTATTTGCATGATTACTTTATATTCAATCACATTCTTGGATGAGGGTTTTTGTTTTTCTTTGTTTTGTGTTTTAGAAAAAAAAGAGGCACATGAGCATTTCCACTGTAATTTCTTTTTAATTTTTTTGCCAATGGGGAATGAATTGTTATCTCATTTACCAGCTGAGATGCCACTAGATTGCCCATCATGGAAAACAAAGTTAAAGGAATGGTCACAACTCCCAGAAATGCATACTCCCAGAAAGATCTTGCCAAGACAAAAGCAAAATTAAGTGGTCAACAAAAGCAGGTTTCACTAAGGAAACAAAATCCCTGCTTCAGCTCCACTGTGAATTAATACTACAAAAGAAACAAAATCACAATTCATAACATGTGAACCTCTGCTAAAGAGAAAAGTCAACATAGCTGGTTTGGAAAGAAATATACATATTTCTAGTTTTGGTTACATCTTAGATACGGTATAATTATAGCTCAGCAATTTTCAGACAAAGGATATTCAAGCAACCAATATCTGCTTCCATTCAGATAAGGATACTATTTTTTTCAGGGTCCAAACCTTTCTGTATGTTCAGAGCCTTTTGATATCTAAAGTCATTAACAGAACTGAATCCCAGAATTATCTGCAGAAGGGCACACATAAACTCTAATCCTGTAAAATATGACCTATAGTACAAAATTACTAGCATAGTCATTATCCTTGTGAAATTAGAGCTTCTCTTTTCAAACAAAAGTATAAAGATCACCTATCTCAAATAGCTTAGTGCTTTAGCATTCATCAGAATAGCTTGTATCAGTTTGGATAGGAAAATTCATGTCATTCACTACTAGTCAGTACATTGAGCATTGAAGTATTGAATGATGTATCTTTACATATCATAAGCCAGTGAGCAATGAATACAGGTAAAACATAATTGTCAGGATGCCTTTCTCAAACTGACATCCTGCTAAAGCAGGAGAAAGCCTGCCAAGACTTAGGCATATTTATACATGCAGTCATCATGAATGTATCCATACAGGCATGAATATCCTTTTCCTTCATGCATGCACACTTATGACAAAATGCTAAAATTGAAAAAGCTTTCTGTCTCATTAACATGTTCTTCAAAGAAATCACAATTGTGTATTGGTCACTTAACCTATGAAGCAGGTAAATTGAACATAATACATAAAATGCAATTAATGATAAATAAGAGAAAACATTCAGAGAAGTTCTAATAATTGTTGACCAAGATTACACGATTAATTTGGCTAAAACACAACTTCCTTTCACAACAGGGAAAGACCACAAAGCAGTCATCAAAACAACATTCAGACCTTTAGCTACTTTAAACAAAATAAATATCTGACCCTGTCAGGTTGGGAAAGAGCACTCAGGTTTTTAGCCTACACAGAAGTCAAAATAAAAATGGAACAAGACAAAGAACCTCTCCTCCAACCCAGGCTGCATGAAAACTACATTTTTAGACCAATGAACAGACCTATTTAATAATCAGAGGTAAAAAAATTCATTAGGAATTATGTACAGAAAAGCAAAGAAACAGAGTTTCAATGTCAGAAAAAGAGTGATCTCTTGGCCTAGTCACACGTACCAAGTATGAAAACAAACACATTTTACAAGTAGTTTTCCAGTCACAATGCCAAAACCTTGTATTTCTTATTCTTTTCAGCCGCATAAAATGTTTATAAATTCAGCCCCACACCCATAACACACCCACCGGAGAATTAGGGGTGGGACCCACACACACACACACTAAATAGCAGGAGGTCAACATTTAACTGAGGCATTACACTGAACAGACAACAGCTGCAGTAGCACTCATTCACCACTGTAAAGCACAACCATTTTCAAGAGATGTCTTCATTCAGAGGAGAGATGCCTTGAGACAGAGGACACCAGTTCTGGGCTTGGCCTCAGTTCCTCCTTGTACCCTGGTTTCCAGGTGTGCAGGAAGAGACAACACAGTGGCAATGCTTCTCTCCTAAAGGCAAAATCAAACCCCTCTCTTCAAAACAGCCTTGGAAAAAGTAACACATTTAAGTTTAGAAAGTCCTTACATACTAAGCCAACATGACTAATTTCATACAGCAATTTGGTTTCCAGGCTATTAATATACTGACTCCTTGACGGAGGGACAACTGCAATACTTTATATATATTACACATATTAAAAAGTCTCCCAAATACATGTAAATTCATTCCTTAACAGGTTTCAGCCTCTGCAGAACAGAAGATAAAAAGCAAAGGCTTTTACAGAATAAAATCTTCTGAGCAGTTTTGGGAAAAGGAGTCTCATTCATGTACATATCTAAAAATCATTTAAGGAAAATAAAAGTGTAGCTGAGGTTTGTCCTCCTCTTACAGCAACAGTATTGTTCTATCATATTTAGTTGTTCTATTTCTGCATGTATTTTTAAATCCTTTTTTCCTAATTAATTCTCACAATTTCTCATACAAATCATACAAGTTTTGATTATGCATATATATAAACATATAAACACACACTTATGAGTTCTATTCATTTATTAAGTAAGAATCCATATCGCAACTCTTCAAAATGATAGCTGAATTTTCCTAGTACTTTACTGCCCTATTCATACTTAAAATAATTGCATGCACTGGTGTAAACTCACCACAGTCTACTGCATTTTCTCAATAAAATTTCAGTTAAAAAGAAAATAATTGCCAACAGGGCCCTTTTGTATCAGGTTGCAGGAAGATTTGCAACATTGTGGGAATAACTTGTCAGCGGTCACATTCTGCTTTGCAAGGCCTTGATGGATGTGTGGAAACAAACATGGACCAAAAGAGCAGACTGGGCTTGGCATGTATAAAAAACATCTTCTGGCTTCATAATTACTAAATATTAAGGAACACCGGGGTAATAATCCTTTAGGGCACAGAGACTGAAGCAATTGGCTACCTATATATATATATATAGGAATATGCATGTGTAGATGTGTGTATATATATATATAGATAGATTAGATAGATACATACATACATACACACCTGTAAGTGTTCTGACATGAGTAGGTGCTACTGTTCAGTGCTGTCCTCAAAGAGTCAAGTAGCTCTGACAAATAAGCTCAGACTTCTAAATACATGCCTAGAGGGGCAGGGGCAGACAGCCCTGAGGATTCCCTCTTTATACTCCAGGCAGACAGATGAAGAGTTTAGGTCTGGATGGGAAGCACCACACGAATGTGGTGCTGCACCCAGTGAGGCAACCTTCTTTCCTTGGAAGGTCTCCACCTGCCACCAACTCCATAAGTAAGGTTTTTGAAAAACCTCCAATATTTCAGTGAAGAGCAGAGGCCTGTGTTTGGAGCTCACACAGGTCTGAGTGAACAGGACAATCTAAACTTCACAGAAGGTTTTCCAGCAAGCCATAGAAACTGACAGGCAAAACTGAAGCAAGAACCATAAGTACAGTGAACATCAATTACTGTAGTGAGTATGATATAGGTGCATATATCCTGCAACAATCTTCTCTAAGGGGATCTCCTTCAACTTATTTTTGCCATATATTCAGCCTAATGATACCTTTTTCATTATGTTATTTTGCTGCTGCTGTTTATTTTTATGAGCTAATTAAACAGTTTCCTCTGTGACAAGACATTTTTAGAAAAAAAAAAAAAGATATGTCCAATCAGCTTTGTATTAAATGCTCAAAAACACAACTCAAAACCATGGCCTTCTTGCATTGTGACATCTTTTCCATAAAAAAAAGGATACATTGGAAGTAAACCACAAAGTCTATCATACTCTCTGAAAAACAACATAGAGTACAAAGGAACCTCAAGGTCATGGAAACTTCTGAACACTTAAGTTAATTGGGAAACTCTGGAAAACATGAATTGGCTGAATTATGCAATACTAAGATGATAAAATTGCAAGAGTCTGTAACATCAGTATACCTACAGAGGAAAATAATATTTACAGTTCTTTTCTAACTAGTAGTGTCAGTTTTGTTATCATTTCAGAAATCATAAATCAGCAGAATTTCTTAAGACTGCAGTAATACTATCAGCTGAAAATAAACAACTGACTTGGGTTTGCCTGGTCTCGTAACTTTTTTTCTTTCTTCTTTCAATTTTTTTTCCAAAACTTTGTTTTCTTCCAAGCCCGCCCTCCCCCAAACCACATCTCCTTGAAAATCAAAACACTCACAAAGCAAAAAATTAGAAGAAACACAGCTAGTGAAGCTCTAAAAGAAGTCTTTCTTTACTTTCTTCAGCACATCACTCCTCTCTCTGCACTGAAACCACTACCAGATTTTCTCAGCATGGTTTGCTCAAAAAACATGACTCATAACTATTATGACATACTTTTAAATACTGTACATCAATCTCAGAAATTCAATCTGAAAGCAGATCTTTCTCTGTAATCACTGAAGGCTCTTCCGGGGCCTTTCTCTCCAGCTGTCCTTATCCTGTTCCTAATCACTCTGTGAGTCTCCCTTCTCACCTTTTCTGATTTTCTTACTTCTAACTCTCTCGCACAACAAATATACCTCCAGTTTCTCTGTTTCCACATGCTGTATCCTGGCCTCTGTTGCCATTCATGGGCCTCCCCATTAAACGCTTCATCCTGTGTGTTCTTCCTTCCAGAACAGCTCCTCTCCCTCTCTTGATACCCTGGTTGTCATTTCATGCTCTGCAGCCAGATCCAGTAACATCCAAGGCATCTGGAACTGTACTCCATGGGAACTGTACTCCATGGGAATCATCTGCCCCCAAAAGACACAAATATCTAAGCATGAGGACACCTCACAGCCAGTTACAGAAGTCATGGAGCATCTTGACTGGAACAAAGTTGCCAAATTAATTCTTTTCTTTCGACATCCCTATGTCACAGAAACCCACTGTCACTCAAATTAGGTTACTGAAATTAGGTGCTGGTTAATTTAATGATTTCTTGGACCACTGGGCATTGAGAGACCTCAACAAGTATTGGGAAAGAATCTCCTCATAAATACCAGTACAGAAATGCTGTGAATCATCAGTGCAGAAGGAAGGTACATCTTCCTCTGGAGAGAGGGAGTTTGGTTATTTGTTTGCAGACAACAGGCTTTGCTTGGCAGAAGAAAAAAGCTCAATAAGGTTGAGAATAACAAGAAAAAGTTTAGAGGTTTATTTATTTATTTTATTTCCTTGGCACACAAAATACTTAGGTACCATTTGCTAGTTCTCAATATTGTATCAGACATAGTTAATTATCAACTTTCATGTAACTTGTCTTACAGAAAAGATTCCAAGCAAACAAGCTCTTTCCGTATGTCTGCATCCCCGACAGCAACTACAAATCAAAACCACAAGTTATCATGAGTTTCCAGATGGTACTTGTTTGGAATCTCAGGGACACATTATCAGTTCCCACCTCTGAAGAAGTACCATGCATTTGCCAATGATACGAAACACTCAAACACATGCTGAAAATAGCAACTTTGCACATTGCAAATGTCTTTCAAAACAATCCCACTCATGTCTTATCAACAGTATCAAGATGTAAAATATAAAAGGATCCGTTTGATTGCAACATGGCTTCTGTTTTCTCACTAAATTTCTGAGATACTCCGGACATAACAGATTACTTCATTCACAATTAATGAAAACACAACTATTTGGTTCACTTTGCATATATGTTATTTAAAGTTCCAAAAGAAAAGCTAGGCTGCTGATCAAATCGGGTAATGCAGACAAGCCTTCATGAAAAAAATAATTCTCCCATCATGCTTCTTGCCCTGATTTAAACTACAAATATGCAAATTTGCCATTTTTATTCTCCATTAACATTTTCATTACTGAGTTAATAGTACAAGTAAGCTTTCTTGGGTTTTCTGGTTTTTAAAAAATTGAGTATTTTTTGTAAATTTTATTGCGCAGAAGATATCTCAACAGCAGCTACTAGCTGGACTACAAACAGATTTTCTAAAGCCTTCCAGATCACAGCTGTGTCTGCTACCAAAGGATATTTCTCACTGTCCAGTACCAAAACAGAGGTGCACAGGGACTTGTCCACTGAATACGTCAAATAAGTAGGAACTGAGCACATTTAAACACACAAGATCTAGCCAGTGAAAACACAGTTAATACACTACTGGATCCAAAATATGGCATGTTAAATCAGTGCCTCTCCTCATTTCAGTATAACAGACAAATAACTCAACTTTACGTACTCAGGCGTATTCTCAGGACTCAAAGTTTTCTAAAAAAATACTGGTTTATTTCCAGTCACCTTTGAAAACCCATCCCTAAAAAAGAAGCACATACACCTCTTTTTTCAGCTGTTTAGGGAGTATTGTGCAGTTACTGAGACAAACTACTAAGCTATCAGTTGATGTCCATTCAATCTGCTCATGACCTGAAACTTTGCCTTACCACTCCTTCCTAACAACAAATTCCTTCAAAATATATTTAGTTTGCTGAAGTTCACCAAGGCCAGCAGAACAGCTTATGGCTTCTGCCACCATCACTAAAACTAAAGGATAACTTCAAGATCACAGAGAACATGAAACTGGAACTTGAAAAATTACAATAGGTGAACACCTGAACTAACATTAATATATTTATAAATAGTGCAGACAAAATAATCTGTATTTCAGAGCATGTCCAATAACAGAATACTTCAGGCCTGGCATGGGGGTGCTAAACACCAAAAAACACAGAAGAAAAAGTACATGAAAGAATATATTTAGCTTCAAAACATCGATGATGATAAACTTCCCACTTCTACTCTGCAACCATCAGCAGCACTTACTCTTATTTATATTGGGATCTGGAAGTGAGTAACCCGTTCTCTAAGTACTTTTCATCTCTGCTCTAGACACAGCACAGGTTACAGTCTGGGTCTGAGATGATCCTTGGAGTAAGCCGCCTTTTTCTCCCCCTTTCTACACACTTGTGTCAGACCAGCAGGACAGCCCAGCTACCCTGCTTGCTGCAGCCCAGGGTCTACATTGCAGCACTCAGAGCTGTGTAGGAAGGCTTCAGCCCATCCATCTTTAGCAACACCTAAGCTTCACAAAGTAAAGAACAGGAGAGTTAAACATACTTTAAAGGTTTACCTTTCAACAATTTTCAAAAATCCGATTAGGTTAAAACTTGTATTTTCACTCCTTCTGCAACATCCTGCTGATTTTTCTGCCTCTGCATGCAGCACAGACAACATGAATTGGCAAATTACTTTGATATTTTTGCTAATTTTACTCCAATTCACTAGATTTTCCATGCATTAAGGCACTTGAGGATAACTTTAAGTTGCAAAATTATTTATGTTTAAAAAGGCTAAACCTAGAAATGTTTCTTTTGAAAAGCAGCAGGTCTCCTTTTGGAACTTTAACACTCTAAAACTGCAGTACCTGTAAGACATTCCAATAGTTTTCCCACATGAATGAGAACTTTCCCAAGCTCATAGCCATTGAACAACTCATACTTACTCCAATCAAGAAAGGGACTGATCATTTCCACATCCTACCTGCTTGCTATCTTTGTTGATCAGGGAAAAAATATAGATACTTCAGTTCAACTCTGGGTACAGTTTTCTGTGCCATAATCTCCTACATTTTAGTGTACATTCCACTTGTCTTGTCAAACAGCTCCCAGACAGACATTTTAAAGGAAAGGTACACCTCTTACAAGTATACAACCATGGCCATGTTCTAAAGGAAGCTTATTCCACCATGCAATGACCTTAATGGGCTACTCTTTTCTCATGGCTCTTTTTTGATATAAATGGTCAAAGCTCACTCTGCACATGGTATTATATACCAAAGGTGGAAAATTTAGGCTGAAGTTTTAGCTCATTCCTTCAAAATAAAGACTTCACTACTTTGAGAAAAGTGGATCATGCAACTATTTCTTGAACAAAACAAGACCTTAAAGAGAGGAAAAATCTCACTGCTAGCTAAAAGGTGTGTTGGCAGAAAGCCTAAGCACTGCCAATGGCTGTTCAGCACAGTAACACCTAAATTACCTAAGGTACCAAAACACCTAAGGCACCCAAATTACCCTGGGCAGCAGCAGATGCAGGTGCCATAGCATGGTGCTCTAAGGTGGGCATTTCACCCTGCTCTTGAGCACAGGCATAATCTCGAGGCATTCCAAGAGTCAATTGCCCCTTTCACTTCACTGAAGACTTAATGATCAGTGTAAGTAATTTCAATATGCAAAGTAGTGATGAGTGATTTATCAGTCTCTTGGGAAAAGTTCCATTACATTAGGAACAAGGTCAAGTAGCCCGTTTCAGCCAGGCAATGCTACAACAACACACAAATAACTCCAACTCATTCTGATGATTAATGCGGATAGAATTTGTTTTGTTGACAGAATCTGGAAAAATCCCAGAAACTCCTCCTCCTCTGAGCCTTAAGTCTGCTTGATATTCCAGAAATAGCACACACAGTACGACTCAGTGCTTTTCTGTCCCTACATACAGCTTCATACGCAAAACACAAGTTATTCAAATGAGCAAATACAGACTGATTGCTTCTGTCTTAGTCACTCAAAATCCAAAGCCAATCATGAACAAAACATCTTGCGCAACACTGTGCAACTGAAGTTTCAAAGCACACTGCAAATGTTAACTGATTTACCTTCAACAGCCACATATTAAATATGCACCCTTCCCTACACCAATTCCTTTTCATCTTATAAATGCAGACAAGCAGTTTCAGAATTTCCATAACTTGGCTGAGCCATGCAGGATGTCTATGCAAACAAGCCAAGATCCTAGCCAAGTTGTCCCTTCCTTCAGGCCTGTCCCTGAACACAAAGCCTTTGCCTAGACTAATATGCACAAACTATTTCAGTCTACATCCTTTAGAGGCCAGATAGTTGATATCCAATAAATTTATGGCAAGTTTAAAGGCAATCACAAAACCCGACTTTTCAGTAATTTGGGTTGCACAGCAAATGAACAGGAAACACTGAACAGCCAAACAAATTGATTGCTTTCTATGGGACAAGATCAAAAAAAATTTAAAAATCCACCCTCTCCCTCAAAAAAACGAACCCAAACAATTACAATAGCTCTAACTCCCCACATGTGCTCAAACATACCTCTTGCAGATGTGTTACCAGCTGTCTCACTCGCATCTACTGAAGTCTAACTATGGCCTTAGAAGGATGACAGCTGATGGGTGAGCTCCAAAAGAATCTCCAGATTTCACAGGGCTCAATGAAAAACAACTGCATTCTCATTTCTGATACAACACTTCAGAAACCTCTACTTGCTTTATCAGCAGTCTCAGAATTAGCCTTACCTGGTAAAAATTATTAAAGAGGATTCAATTGTTTTGCAGATCAGAGTTTCTAAAAACTGGCTGAAATTTAAGTGAAACTGCTGATGTTGAGACTGGCAAGACACAAACTGCAAGTCAGAAATGTCATCTAAACTACTGACTTGAAAGTCTCACATACTGTGATGTTTAAGGTAAAAAAAACCACTGCAGACAAGCATAAGCAGGTATTTCATATAATGACAGCAAAGACATGGGTAAATGACAAATGAAAAATCCATGTTTCCCACTATGTATCATAAGATTCCATTGTTGTAAACAGCAATAAGTAGTTCAGAATCAAGAAGGATTGATTGGAACCTGCCCAAGGAATATAATTTTAATCTCCTTGAGGTGTAACACTACAACAAAGCTCACTTATATAAATGCTTCTATCTACAGAGCTAATGGAATGTCAATGGCTCTCCCTTACCATGTCTATGGGATAGAACAAGGAAAATATAAATTGATGGTTATTCAGCCCCATCATACACACATGTACAACCTGTTGGGCTAAGGAACAGAAAAGAGAAACCAAAGGCCTTCACAAAATGCAGTTGCATCACTCGAACTACCTACCCAGAGGAGCCTCTTGCACTTCTAGGCTGTGTAACACAATTCCCAAGCAAATGGGAAAAAAATCTTTGCTTCATTTCCAGTGTAATACAAAACGGATCTTAGGTAATTAATATTATAAACTTATGGTTTCATTTAAGGCATAAAGAGAGCAGCTTTACTCCACAGATTTTTTTACTTTTTCAGTACATCTAGTTCTGTACAAGGTGGCCCGTGGCAGTGAAATTCCACATTTCCACAACTTTCTAATCTCCATTTTCACAACAGCCAGGATTATAACTTTGCTACAGTCTGCAAAAGAAACCTAAATTTTATTCCTGTATCTATTTCACAATCTTTTTTTTCCTCCAAATTCTGTCTGCATTAAGTTGTACCTAGAAGCCATTTATTGATTTCAAATGCCTTTGTTCCACTTATTTCTCCTGATACCTAATGCCACAGGGAATATGTATTTAGGTTTTAGCTATAACTTTTAAAAGAGTTAAAATTATAAGCTATTTGAGCCAGATATGTCTAAACACTTATTAAATTATAGCTTCCGGCTATTTACTGACTTTTTCAGAACTACCTTCACACCTCATCTATTTTCTACTTTATCAGTTTTCTGAAAAGCAGGATATGGGCTTAAGGTACCATACCCAGCAGCCAGATAAGCCTCTGCTGTGGTTAATTCCCAACCATCATCCCCAGTTCAGACTATCAGCAAGATTTAGTGCTTGTGAAAGCTCCAGACTAAGCACAGCAGAAATTAAAGCTCACTCTTTACACACACAACCAGTAAATGCATCACAGCAATCAGCAGGGCAAGCTTCCTCACAAATTCCCACCAAGTTTGGAAAAAGCTTCATCTGGAAACATTTAGAACAAAGTAGCAGATCTACTTCCATGCCCATTGTGCCAGAATAGTAAGGAAGTAATAGTAAGGAAAGATACACTGGGAAAGAAAAGCCAAGACAGCCGAGGCAGGTGTGCAAAGGTGTATTCCAGCCCCTCCTGCCTTTCTCCATGCCCTGACTCGCGCAGAGCCGACACACTAGCCCATGCAGCTGCTACAGAGCCATGCCTTAAAGAGGCTGAAGAGTTCTGTACCAATACTGAGATACCTCACATGTTATTTCTCACTGTGTCTCCTGTCAATACTGACTGCAGTTTTGATATCCTTGTTAGAGACAGTTTCGTTAAATTACTGTCATTTGTACAAAAAAAGCACCAGAAAATATTCTTCCAGTACAGTGTTGCATGTAGTAAGACAAGCCTATTTTGAAACTTTTAGCAGCACTTACAAGGCCTGAAAGTTAAAACATGCCAGTTTTGCATAGAAAAATGTAGCATTATGGCCTCAGAGTGGTTCAGTTTCATCAAGCACAAACATTAGTTTGAGACATGTATAATTTGATTTAACAGCAGCTCCCAAAAATAAAAAGAACTTTTTGACAAACAAGAGAAGGTGGGTGAGGATCCATTTTCTCATCTTACTTGGAAGCCACATCTAAAGACTTCAAGGACTGTCACAAAGAGTGATGTTGGTGTATTACACCAGGCAGAGCTGCACTTTAAAAGTGCACAGTGCTGTCTAGCAGTTCTCAATTTCCTTCAAGGAAAAGGCAGAAGATTTGCTGGAAGAGCTCCACAGGTTAATGACAGAAGAAGTCAAAAGTTTTTGGGTTGTTATCTTCTCCTGCCCCAGGCTCCATACTTGGAGTATCTTCCTCTGGCTGGCTTTACCTTTGTCTTTCCTACTTTGAAGGAAAGGTAAAGAACAAGAACAGAAAACCTACATTTCATTACACAGCTCAAGTTAATCAAGAAGCCATTTTGACCTTTCTCCTTTCCGAAAATTGAAGATATTTCACTTCCTTACTTTTAAGACTTCAAGGCCTGTAGTTATCCACAATTTAATTCATATTTTCTGATGTGAGAGGGATATTTATGCAAACTTCTCTTTTTTCTTTGTCAGTGACTGGAGCTCAATCTGGTGTCTCCCATGATCACTATCCTTTCTTTAGATATTTGTATCTTATGACTTCACCTTTTCCTTGCTTTCAAAGATGAATTTTAAAAAATAGCATATCAAGTTCCTACAAGTCACATAACCCATCCCACTCTGGCACTTTATCTGCCCAAGTGCTGGATACTGACATTATTTTTTTAGAAAGCTTTTGGTGAACTCTAAGCTAAAAAAAAAAAAAGTCAAAAAACAAAAGCAAACTATTTTTTACTGAATATATACTCTGCAGAAGTAAAAATGCTTATGGTTGTTAAGCCCCTTGGCTAAAGGGTTATGGTCACTTCCACCACAAAAAGACATTATCTGTTTCTTGTACCTCACCTTTAGTCTTTTAAAAATTTTAGAAGAGAAAAATCCAACAGTAATTTATCAGAAGTTGCTAGATATAAGGGGTAGTGGTACAGTGGCAACAGAGGATACCAGGAGACCCATGGCTACATGGAAAGCCTAGACTACCTACCTTCAGGACATAAAGCCACTGATTTGTAACCAATGGTATTGGCTTGTAATTAGTCTTTATTTATTTCAACTGGCCTTGAAACCATAACCCTGAAAAACACTACCACCTCTAAGTGCATTAACAGACCCCTTTAGGCAAGGAAAGTTTAAAAAAGTCATCTCTGAGTGCCACCCTGTCAGGATGCACCCAGCAAGATAGAGGAATACAAGTATTAATTCAGGTTTGGGGTCATCGGCACAGCTGGGCAGGATCTAAGTTGAAATACAGCTGGTAATCCAGGCCATGAACACAGCATGGCTCACATAGCAGTCCCAGCAACAGACAACATGGAATCATCAAGGTCTCCCACAAGTACATGCACAGCAGATGGCTTCCTGTCTTGGAAATCACTTCATCTCCATTTCAGATTCATCCACACATTCAACCTTTATAAAAAGTACCAGAGTTAGCTGCCATGAAGTGCTTAACCCTTTACACTTTACTAAAGATCCTGCTCTAAGGTCTTCCAACTAAAATTGAACTCAGATAAAAGTATTTACTACTGTTCTAAAGCCAAGAAAATGAAGACATCCTGAGACAACCATGCTGAGTTCATATTTTCATGTTGTCCTCTTCCTCAGTCTCACCAGCTCTCACTCTGCTAGCATCCCTTTGAAGTTCTGTCAGCATAGGTATTTAGCCAACAAGGATGCAATTTAGATTGAATTTAAGCTCCATATACTTAAGCTCTATAAAGCTAAGTTACTTTAATGTTTAGTACATAACATAATATATGGCACCCTGCCTACTGCTCCAACAGCCCTTCCCTTACTAAAAATCAAGTATCACCATATAGTTACAAGTACTTTACAGCACCTACTTGTAACTGTGGGAAAAAAAAGGCATTACATTCTTTTAAAAGTTAAGTGCAGAGCACGAAAAGTACATGCTTGATGGAAATAAAAATTAAAAGTCTTCCAAATGCCAGAGATGAGAATACAACATCCTTTAGTTTGATTTAAATCAGATTCATAAGACTACTGCTATGTGAAAATTCTTTACAGTTACTGTCACATTCCATCTGACTCCAGGAAACATTGTGATGCTTTCCAACAGATACACAGAACATGTTAAGAGAATATTTCTTCTGTCCTGGATGAAGAATCACAGGGGTCAGAATGAGCTAGATATAGTGTATGGACAATTTACTAATATCCACATCAAAAGAAGTGGCCTAATGGTAGCTTGATATTGTTAACCACAGTCTTCCATCAAGAGATCTTTACAGTCATTTTTAATAATTTATTTCACAAACCAAACAGCCATGAGGGGGAGAGAGGGTTCACACATGTAATGGTAGTGGTGAAGAGGCAACTGTAATGGAGAGGGAACAAACGCAGTTTACAGACTGACAGAAAAAAATCAGGAAATAAAAGGACTACCACTCCAGGACAACTTCCAATTGTATTTTTTTCATGTTTGAAAGCAAAAGTATTTGTTACATCCTGGATACAATCTGCCAATTTGCTTGTTAAAAATGACAGACGTTTATCACCAAAAATAAAATAAATAAAGTTTGTTTGTTGTTTTCGCCAAGTCTGGATTTTAAAAAAAGAAAAAAAAAATAAAAAGAAAATATCTGTACTCAAGCTTACAATAATATATTCAGAAAACAAACATCACAACACTTTCACAGAATCATTCCAGTTGGAAAAGACCTCTAAGATCTTAGAGGTCTTAGTACTGCCAAGTCCATCACCAAACCACTCAGTGCCACACCTACAGGCCTTTTAAATGCCTCCAGGAATGGTGACTCAATCACTTCCGTGGTCAGCCTGGTCCAGTGCTTGACCACCCTTTCTGTGAAGATATTTTTCCTAGTATCTAATATAATCCTCCCCTGGTACAACTTGAGACCATTTTGTCTTGTCCTGTTGCTACTTGCCTGGGAGAAGAGACCGACCCCCACCTGGCTCCACCCTCCTTTCAGGTGGCTGTAGAGAGAGGTAAGGTCCCTTCTGATCCTCTCTTTCTGCAGGCTCAACACCTCCAGCTCCTCAGTTGCTCCTCATCAGCCTTGTGCTCCAGACCCTTCCCCAGCTTTGTTGCCCTTCTCTGGACACACTCTAGCCCTCAATGTCTTTCTTGCGATGAGGAACCCAAAACTGGATACAGGACTTGAGGCGCAGCCTCACCAGTGCTGAGTACAGGGAGCAATCACTGTCCTGCTCCTGCTGGCCACACTATTGCTGACACAGGCCAGGATGCCATTGGCCTTTTGGCCACCGGGGCACAGACTGGCTTATGTTTAGCCACTGTTGACCAGCACCCTCAGGTCGTCTTTTGCTGAGAAGCTTTCCAGCCACTCTGCCTCCAGTCTGAAGCACTGCCTGGGGCTGTTGTGACTGAAGTTCGGCACCTGGCACTTGGCCTTGTTGAACTTCATACAGCTTGCCTCAGCCCATTGACCCAGCCTGTCCAGATGCCTCACCAGAGCCTTTCTAGCCTCCAGCAGATTGACACTCCCGCACAGTCTGGTCCTCAAACTGACGGAGGATGCACTTGATCCACTTGTTTAGATCATTGATAAAGGTATTTAACAGGTCTGGCCCCAATACTCAGCCCTGGGGAACAGCACTTGTGACCGGCCACCAGCAGGATCAAACTCCCTTCATTACCACTCTCTGGGCAGAGAGCTTTAAATCTAGCAAAGGGTGCATTCACCTAAAGCATGAGCAGCCAGCTGCTCCAGGAGAATGCTGTGGGAGACAGTATCTGAGGCTTTACTGCAGTCCAGAAAGACAACATCCACAGCCTCTCCCTCACACTCTAAGGGGGTCACTTGGTTAGAGAAAGCGAGTACCTCTGACAGCTCCTTCAGTACCCTCAGATGGATCCCACCTAACCCAACTTATATCCACATGGCATAGCAGGTCACTGACCATTTCCCCTTGGATTATGGGGGCTTCGTTCTGCTCTCTGTCCCTATTTTCACTCTCAGGAGGCTGGGTACACTGAGATCAACTGGTCTGACTTTTAAAGACTAAGCAAAGAAAGCATTAAGTACCTCAGCCTTCTCCTCATCCTTTATTTGTTTACAGGCTTTATTTGTTACAAGCTTTTAGCAGTTATTAATCACCACAGGGTCCTGCAATCACACACAGTGTATTTTCCATTAATCATCTGGCACTTAATATGCAATGTTGCAAGTGGCTTTGAACACATGTATTTTGCCTATACTTCCAAAGTTTGTAAAACCGACAAAGCATCCACTTCATTGCAGAGCTTCTTGCACTTGCCACACCTGAAGCTCCTATCAGATCCCCCACCTGCCACTCAGGTGTTTTCAGTGTCCACACCCCCAACAATCCATCCATGCCAGGATTCCCATCATCTCTCAGTACAAAAACCAACTTTCGGCTCCAAGAACATCAGCAGACTGACAGCTTTTGTCCAAGCTCCACAAGAGCCCTGAGATAAGCCCCAAATCTTTGTAACTCTCAGACTGCCCCACCAGGGGTGACTTCAGTTTTTCTGGACTCTCCAGAGTCTGCACCCTGCCCTGCCTGTACCCCCAGGCAGCAGGTAAAACCACCAGCTGCACTCAAATCCAGAAGCCCTGCACAGCCTGGTATTCCTGATGCTGAGCAATGTGTTTTTGTCACATTCTGGGTAATCCTGAAATTCACAATTAGTATGGGATCATCAAAATAATTATTACAATTGCTGTATTTGATTTTAAACTGTACACATAGTCCAAACTCCCCAACAAATGTAAACTCTTACACACAAAGCCCAATTACATCCTCAAATCAAATCAAACACTCAAGGTAACAGGTGTAATTTCTTCGAAAATGTCCTGCACAAAAGGACATTACTTATTCACAACGTAGCCAGTGTTATTAAGTAGAAACATGATCGATCTACAGCAGATGGATTGAAGAAACTATTTTTTGAACACTGTAAAAAAAAAAACTTAAACGTTTGAAGCTTCTAATAACTCTTTTTTTTCTGAGGCTACCTGAGATCCAGCATTACATTTATTTTCAAAAGCAATATTCAGCATTTATGACAAATAGATTATCAGCCCCTTTTCAAAACTTTGAATGACTTATCTTTCTGTTCCCCACTATCTTTTTACAGTATCAATATATAGTTAACTTTTTTCCTTAAAAATAAAAGTTAATATTGAAGGTAAAGCTTTACTTAAGCATCATAAAATAAACAGCTGCCTCACTTTTCTTACACTTTCTGATCTGTTTCAGCATTTGTTGAAGTCCTAGCTGAGGACATTTAAGGAAGATCTCTATTCTTTCAGGCAGAGTGTAACTTCAAGAACTTCCTGCAAGGCTAATACTATCCATAAGGTTAAGGCATGCATTAAAAAGGTACAGATCAGTCATCACTAAGCTCAAGCTGAAGATTTAAATTAAGTGGAGGAAAAAACTGTGCATCACAAATATATGAAAGATAATACCAACAGCTTCTGAATCATCACAAGGCCTCTGAGATTAGGAAGCAAGCAGACTCAGGTTAAGACCATATTTTGAAAGCACACAGTAAAATCACAGAAGGGTACATTTTTTCAACATATCCACAACAAAACCCATACAAAATTAACAACTGGAAAAAGTGCCAGTAGCATATATAAACAGGTATGTTTACTGACCCATCCATTTGAAACAGATGGTTAGTGAAATAAATAATTAAGTGGTAGAATTTAATTGCTTAAAACCATATACAAAAGCAAGTAAAAGCCACACATAACATTCCCATTCCACTGGCACACAGGAGTGTTCTGAGAAGTAAGAAGAATTGAGTATTTGCTAGAAAACAAACTCAAAAAATCTATGTCAAATGCAGATATTCTATATATTCCACCCTTGATTTCACGGGAAGATTTCAGTTTCAACATAAGCATTTAAGGGGTCTCTCTTGTACTACAGAAGAAAATTTGATATACACTATTATGATGACTGCCTCAAAGAGGAAAATTTATTACACCTATTTCAAGCAGGTGTATATTTAACACCAGCAGCTCTGAAAAAGTGGGCATTATTCCTTTAAAAAGTCACTATTCATAGATGTTTTTTAGTTCATTTTAGTAATACAGTGCAAATACTATGGTAATGAAGTCTTCAAGTTGCTTTTGTTTCCTTATTTGCTAATTGTATATCTAGTGTCTTTTTTACCGTGCATTAAAATATTAAAGAAATCTTACTAGCAGAAGTAATCCTAGCTGGTAATTATATTTGTTATTATATACACATGCAAAAAAAACCCCAATATATGTACAAATAATCAACACATGTCAGTCTAGAGGTAATGTACAAAATGAGCTATAAGGTTGCTTGGGTTTTTTAATCCTATCAAAGAAACTGCCATTGCATTTGAAAGAAAAGTTCTATATGACTCTTAAATCCTTTATTTTTATGCATTTATCACCACAAGAGACAGTCACTAGCCAGAATATTATCTTCAGTGCATTTTGTAATATTTTCTGATGCATTAAATAAAGTCTGAATACACATGTATCTTCTGTTTTTCAATACACTGGTTTTGCTCAAAGTGTAAACATGCTATGTCAAGTTCAGTGTCCAGAGCTTCATAACACAAAGCACTCCCAGAAATACTTTGCAGAGCTACACTACAAGTGTTCGGGCAACTAGAGGAGTCTTGCAAGAAATGTATTCTCACTGTGATTAAGAATTAATGATGAAAAATTGAAACTGGTAGAATTTAAATTATACCAGACTGGCAGTGAATTTGACCTGAAAGATAAATAAATGTTTATTTGCAAAAATGGTCGTGGCATTCAGGGTATAGTAAGGTCTACAAGCAAATGGGAAACTGATTTTTTTTGCCCGCCAGACCTCTCAGAAAATTGAATTAACACAAACTTATATAAAGCATATAGGTTTCAGAAATATAAGCACCACCTTACTAGGGGGAAGATTTCATCGAGAAATGACATAGTATGAATTACTTCCTTCAGGAAGAAAGCAAGTTTCTGACAAGTCTTTAAGAACTAATGACTCTTAGCAACCTAAAGGACTACCAGACTCATCCAATAATGCCTACAACTTTATTTTGTCAGCACCCTGAGCTACCCAGCAAACAGCAGTATTTCCAGACATTTAACAGAGAGACACTGACCAGCAATGGCTATCTAACAGCATCCTTGCACGCAATGGAAAAGCCAAAACAGCCACCATGCTACACCTTGCAATTACCTAAGTGAGACAATTCATTAGCTTTGGAAGCCAGATCAGCTACCACACATCCCACAGAAAAGAGAGCCTCTGTGCCTCTCCGCAAGAGAACTTTAAATCACCATTTATGAGAAATAAGCTAAACTCTCTTTTTCCCCCAAAGAGAACCGTTTTATCATCCCTTATCCCTGGCCCCACCATAAATACTGCTGTCCTTTATTTTCAGGGATATGTGACTAAGCAGCCATTCTCAACCTTTATTTACCTTTGAACTCAGATGGTTTTATTTCAGATCTTATGTCTATGTATGCAAAAGCACATCTGCTTCTTCAATTCTTATGCAATAAAACAGAATCAGCCTTACCCATAAATGTTGTACAGATTATAAAGTCTTTTCTGGGGTGTATTCCAAATCTTGTGTTAGCATGTTCAAAAGTAATTAACCACCTTGGAATGAAAATAAAAACAGGAAGAGCCACCAAAACTCTTCACAAAAGATGCAGTCCAATCTGGTGGGGCATTCACCAAATCATACAGCATACCAGAAAGATACAGTGGCCTTTAAAAATTTACAAAATATGATTAGATTAACACCAGTGTTTAGCTACTATTACCTGAAAACAGAAAATTCCCTTAGACACAATGTTAAAACTATATTCCTATTCTCCTATGGCTTTTCTGTCATATGAAATTAGTATTGTGAGAGCCTAGAATGATGCTGAGCTTTGAGTATGTAGTTCTGATAATTAATGAACCAGTTCACAAATGTCAAGAACAGGTTGGTATTTGCTCCAGATAATCTGCCTCCTGCCTTCCAAATATCTGAAATTACATCAGTTTATAACACATCGTGGAATATTATGCCACAAGTCAAGTACACACAAGCTGTGAAACACATTACAATTCAACAGGATAGTCTGACAATGTAAATTGATTCTTGAATCCTAAAACAATCCCATTTTGCCCCCAAACAACTCAAGAGCTAATGGACATAAGACAATGAATGTATTCTTGGATTTAAATGGAAAGATTTCTAAGTCACATATACTGACTTTGTGTCATGTAAATGCATGCCAACTCTACAGTAAACTACAAAAATTGATTCGGAGCAAAACTATACTGAATACTAAAATTCAAGTTGTCTTTCGCCAGATAAATATTCATCTTTCTTCTTTCTTTCTTTCCCATACTAATCATACACATATAGCGCATTCCTGATTTAGACTCTTACAAAAAAAACCAGGATAGGCTTATCACACTACAAATACATCAAAACATATAGTAGGTAGTTGAGCCTCCCTGCTGGCTGTTTGTTTTGTTTTTTTTGTGGGAATAGTACACAAATACACACAATACTTGGGCAGGGTTAAGGTTGTTACCATGATGCAGCAGAAACACATCCTCCAATTTGAATTCTGTATAAAGAAAGCAATGCATGGAAGACACAGCACAAGAGTTTCTCCCATAGCTAAAAATCAACACAAAGCTGGCTTTGAAAAGAACCTCTGGAGGTCATCTGGTCCAAATCATTTGATCCAGAAGGACCACCCACAGCCAACTGCCCAGGACCATGTCCAGATGGCTTTTAAATATCTGCAGGCATGGAGACTCCACCACCACCACCACCCTGGGCAACCCGCGCACCTTCACAGTAAAAGAAGTGTCTCCTGGTGCTCAGAAGGAACCTGCTGTGTCACTGCATGCCCACTGGCTCCCAGCCTGTCACTGGGCATCACTGAAGAGAGTCTCATTGCACCCTTTCTTAAGGTGTTTAATACACACTGATGAGATTCCTCTGAGTCTTCTCTTCTCCATGTTGAATAATCCCAGCTCTCTCAGCTTCTCTTCATAAGAGAGATGCTCCAGTCCCTTAATCATCTTCATTGTCCTTCACTGGACTGTCTCCATTATGTCCATATGTCTCTGCTGGGGAGCCCAGAACTAGGCACAGCACTCCAGGTGTGCCCTCACCAGTGCTGGGGAGGGGGAGGATCCACTTAAAAAAGCTACACATTTTGAAATCAGGTTCATTACATACACAGTTCTTTCAATTACATAGCTAGAGTGTAAAAAAAGTCTTAAAAGCTACAGCAATAACTAAAATACTGTTGCAATCATATACCTATACTGAAAAACAGAACTGCTACTTAGTCTCAAGAAGCAGATGCTAAACACCACAGAAAAAGTAATCTCAATTACAGATCTCTGACTGAAAGAGGTAACTTCTACTGAGACAGCTTTCAAGGCTACTGCTACCCTCTTCCTACAGTCTGGATATCCAAGTTCTTTATAAAACAGAACCCAGGCAGCCCTGTGTTTCAAAAGAAACTAGCCACTAGCTAAACAAAATGCAACATAAGTTGTCCCTCCTCTGGCACCAGAGTTGTCAGTGAAAAATCAGATACTCTTAAATGGACCAAGATGTTTACAATGCTCACAAAGCCACATTCAGCCACAGCAGGTAACAGGAGATGATTATTTTTATCTTTCTCACTCACCAGGAGAGATGAGCTGTAGTGCTAAAATACACAATACAGGTTTGGTCTACATGCTGATAAATTTAAAAACCCTGCTCAGCTTCTCTTCCAGAAGATTTAATATTTTACACAGCGCAGAGGATAAAGGCACCTTCTAAAAAGTCAGATAATGATTTTTAATTTGTAGGAGAGTATTCAGACAAGAAAGAATACAAGGCAGACTGGAACAAGGTCTTTATCCATGACCTTCTATTGACACTTTGCACCACTGAAGAATGAGCTCAAAAACACCGAAACGACAGCAAATGTAAGCAAGCACAAACCAGCTCCCAAAATACTGCCTGACTACAGGTGTGATGTGCAGAGGCTTTAAACACAAAGTGCTTAGGCATCTGAGGAGAAGGAATTTAAACCAAGGTCTATCCCAAAGAATATCCTCTCTATAAAAGACAGAGTTTTGTGTTTACCCTAATCCTACTGTTACTAATTTTTGCTTCCTATGACACCATTCTATAGGTCTCTCTAAATATATTGTGTAAACGTAACTGGCACAAACTACACAAATAATACAATGAAGTGCCTAGAATCCAGCTCTTTGGGTTGTGGCACTTCTCCCACGCTCACAGAATGGCAAGCAAAGTGTCCTGGTCACAATTAGTAAAAGGAGTCAGTCAAGAAAATCAGCAGAAACAGAACAAAATAAGGCTCTAATGATTTTTGGTCAGCTTTCTCATTCGCTGCTGCTATTATTTTTAGTACAATCAAGATAATGAAACATTTTTAAACCCCCTTTTTAATTACATCTTTTACACATACTGTGTTCATGCGCCCAGAATACTGCTACCGGTTCACTAAAAATGACTATCATTCTGTACAAGAGTGATTCTTAAATCTCAGTCTTAACAAAAAATTATCTTTACTACAGATATGAAAATTATTTCTGGAATCACTAACAATGACTTTCAGATACAAAAGTTAAAGAACATTTCTTGGAGAAAATGCATATTTATCTGTTTTGTAATAAGTTTCAAAACACATTTCCCCTTCAAGGTACACCGATAGACTACATAATATACTTTCTCCTGCATAATCAGATCTACTTTGAATTTCTGATGTTCATACAGTGTTCACATCAACCAATGTAATGAAAAAGTTGGGTTTTTTTTCCTGTTAATCATTTAAATAGGGAAAATGAATTAATATTTCAAGATCAGTATGAGCATGTGAAAAAAGAAAAGTTACTTTCTTTGAACTTAGTCTTATGAACTCCAAGTATGTATTCAAAGACAAAATATGCAAACCACAGGCAAAGCTCAGGCTTTCAAACACAGCTTATTGTTCTGCCTAGTGCAGTGTGTAAAGCTAAAGAAACATGCAGCCATCAGCAACAGCAGTAAATCATTGTGTAAAACCAGCCACTTCATTCCTTACAGAAATTCTTTGGTCCTCTTTCCTACTCACAGGCCAGTTCTGGCCCACACACACAATTTACATTTAATTTACACACTGAGCATCATTGGGGCACAGCTTTACAAAGCTTCCCTCAAGTAGCAGCCCAAGCTCTAGCAGCTTTCCTCCTTCTCATACCACCCTTTCACAGGAATGATACAACTATGAAGATTAGCTGGATATTTGACCTGGGATAAAAAAAAAATGCACCAGGCCAAAGCACTGCCTCTGTTGGTAGCAAACTGTGGGATGCAGCACATCCGCACCAGCCCAGCTGGGCAGGCAGGGGAACACAACAGCAGCTGCTCACACTGGCACTGCTGCCTACAGCAAGAGACGTGCAGCCAAAGCAGGGGGAATCACTTTCCAACACCATGAAGATGCAGGTATGAGCACTGGTACTTATGAAAATGTTTGAAAAATTTGACTGCCCCACACGAATATGCTAATAGGCAAATTAGTTACTGTTTAGGAAGCAGAGTTGATATTACTTAAGTAATAAAGTTACTACAATTTAGAATTTCCTGAAAGCAAATCAAGCTCAAAAAGAACTAGTCACATGCAGGTGGGTGAATTATTTGATATGCAGAGGTACGATTTTTAGACGATTTTTAGACACATCGTGGAACTACAGAGCACCACACAGTAAAATTTGTTAGTGACTTGACAGTCAGGCTTCAAGTACAATTATTTTCCACCAGTCTTAGAAAAAGTGTAGGATTTTAGTAAGTTTTCAAAGATTTGAGTAATATCAATTCAAGCCTGTAGATGTGAAATAACAATGAATATTGATTATGCTTCAAAAGGAAGCCAAAATTAATTAGGAAATACTGTGAACACAAATGGCAATTTACTGTCAAGAACACAACAAATCGACAGCTCAAGCTATCAGTCATGAACGTGGCAATGAATCAGTGCTTCTGCAACAAATGAATGGAAGAACTGAGGGAGGAAAAAAGAAAACTACAACAAAACTCACACACACACACAACACAAACAATCACCTATATCTATTTTTCTGCATCTTTGATGAAGAACAAGCTTCAAATTTGAGTTCTTGGTAAGGAAATGTGCCACCCAGCACACACATGTGCTCCTGAAAGGTATCACTGATAGAAACACTTCATACTCATGCTGCCCTTTTAAATCTTGTGTTTTTTACAAAATGCTAAGCAGATTTTTTTTCAAGTGCCTTCCACCTAGTAATAGGTCATGCATAAAAAGAGTTAATGCCCTGAATTCTGTGTAAAGCTTATTTCACTCAACAGAAAGCAAATCATATGCAAATTTCTCAACTGCAAGTATAGTGTGGGGCTAATAAGCACATGAATGCTTCACTATGCAAAATCCATGCAAATACCTGCAAAAGTTTTTAACCTTGGAATATTCAATATTCAAAATGCATGCAAATATCCATGAAAGATTTTAACCTGGGAACGCTGCCTGTCACACTACCCTTCTGTGTTTTGTGCACATTGTAATATTTTTCATAAACATAATATCCACACTCCTGATAATACAAAATACCAAGTCAAGTGATTAGGCAAACTCCAGAAGAAACCACTTTGAGAAACATCAAGCAATAAAGGAGGTCATATTATATAACAAACAGACTGTTTGCATATGAAAACAAGTTTGCACACGGGTTAGGTCAAACTGAAACATTCAGAAAGGATGCTTCCTCCATGAGGACATACTAATGCTGGATTAAGAGAGGTTTGTTAGACTGTTTTCAATGAACACAATTCTTCTCCAAATGACGCACATGTAGCGCCACCTCCTAAACTCCTTTTAAACAATGCAACTCTAGTACACAGTGCAGTAAGAAATAAATCAGTACAAAACAGTGTAAGAATAAAAACATTCCTAAAATGTCATGCAAACCTCAAATTAGGAGACTTCAGGTAGCACTGCAGATTTTCTGAGATACCATAATGACTAATTTTCTCAAATGCCATGATTTTTTTTAGGTAAATTAGCTCTATTTATAGTTTTTTATCAGGTAGCATCAGAGTTCCCATAGGTTAACAAATATGAAAAAAAACGTTTCTGTTTTAGGCAATTACAAATTTGTAACTGAGACTTCTTCAGCAAATACTGAAAAAGAAGTCTGTAATGATACTGAAGCAGAAGTGTTTCATGAACCTCAGCACACAGTAATATAGTCTCCCCAAGCCAGAAGTAATCACCATAAGACTAAGAAAGTGGTGGACTTTTGAAATGATGGATTTCTATTAACTAGCTTTCAATAAAAGAAAAAAGAACTTTGAATTAGCATTACAGACTTGGATTTTACTATTTTTCTCCTAGATTTGCTGTTCCCCATTTTCATCCTCTACTTCAGAGGATTAATGCAATTGGCTACCAGTCTTATTAAAAAGTCAGACAGCACATGCATGTTTAACATCTAATAGAACAAACTAAACACACTGAACAAAACTTAAAATGTGTGAAGTGATGAAAACTTCAAAATCAAAACAGTTTGCATATGAATCGTTTAGACCAGTTTTTACAGACTAATACTGAAGTAACGCATTTTCTATTGTGTTTCTTACACATTTCAAATTCTCTTCACATTTGGCTTCTTCCATTACATGTCCGCCATTGCTGACTTTTGTTTTGCTATGATGTGCTATGCAGGCAACATGATGCAGTGATAATGTGGGCTGGAAGTGTATCATTGCTATTAAAATTATGACCTTCTTTTAGTCACTGGTGTAAAGACCATGAAAGCCAGGGTCAGCTACAGCACTGTGAAGTTTCAATGCTCAGGCTAATATCGGCCCTGCAAAAGTGCACTGGACTTTGGTAAGGTTTGATATAAAAGCTACTATTTATCTGTCTTGTAACCAATGGCTTAAAACTCTCCTGCTTTCTGTGCCAGTCTTCACTGAATTTTGTTCAAGTGCTTTTGTTAGAAGGCTGTATCTGAATGCTTTTTTGACTGGGGAACAGGCATGTGATGTATAGAGCAAAACAATTTTGAAGAACATCGACATCTTTGCCTGCTATTCACATCATAGCAACAGATCTGCATCTCCATCAACACTGCAATGCATTGAGGTGGTGCATCAAGCAAGCTTCAAGAGGCATCAAGCCTCTTGGCATCAAGCCCTCAGAGGGCTTTCCTTTGAAAAACAGACATACAGAATTAAACATTATTCTGGTCAAGAATTTTTTTTGCCAAAAAGAACAGTATGTCTTGCTCTTCTTACCATTCTAGTAACCTGGCCTCCTTACACAAACTGAGCAGCCCAGAAGCCGAACATCGGCACAAGAGCTGTTCCTGCTAGCCAAGAACAGCAGGTGATGCCACTAGATTAAGTCAGTACTCCTCCTTGAAGGACAAGTGACTCACTAAGCCCACTACCAGCCTTCTCTTCAGCTCCTTTTACTTTAAAGAAGGTATCAGTCAAGCCTCAAAGAAGGCTTTCTCACTATTGTACAGACCTCCCTGTAATGCCCAAGACGTCTAAAACAGCAAAAAAACCTGCCTAGCTCTGAATAACCAGGAGACTGAAATCTATGAATATTAAGAGATATTTTTATCCACTAAATGAGCTGTATTTGTGGAAGACTAAGGTAAAGAGAATAGTTTCCATTATAACAGCATGAATAGAAGCCTTTTTCTTTAGGCTGGTAACTTGCCAAGTGGAAA
This sequence comes from Irena cyanogastra, assembly GCA_013397155.1. NCBI lineage: Eukaryota > Metazoa > Chordata > Aves > Passeriformes > Irenidae > Irena > Irena cyanogastra. Next base: position 120,975 of record VWZV01003701.1, read on the forward strand.
TTATAAACCGCATCTCTTAGTAAGGATTTGGAATAAATCCAACATCTGTTGTAACTTAACGTCAAAAGGCAATCTCAAACCTGCACTTGAAACTTTTCAAACTTACTACACGCCCATGATAACTGATTTACTGAAGGTGCTATTTCACCCTCAATGCTATTTACAAAGAAGAACTTATATACAAAAGCAGATGATTGGCAGAAAAGCTGTACATCAACAGGCAGCACAGATACGTTCCCCAGCCAGTGTGCCACTACAGTTCAAGGCAGTGTTTTAAAATGCTTGCTGCAGGAAAATCTGCAGGCACATTACTGTAGTCAGTTTCCAATGTCACCAACTCCCAGTAACTCCAGCAGACTTTTTAGCACAAGAACCACCTTGTCAATAGGTTGGCAGGATAAGCCACTGAAATTAATTTCGATCAAGTGTGTATCAGCAAACTGTTTACCTTATGGCACTGTGAGTTTAATTTCCTCTCTACTTAAAAAAACAAAAATCTATTTAGGTTTCAAATTGTTTGACTTTCAAAATCAGTGGTAACGCATTTCAAACACATCAATACTGAAGTCCAACAGAAAACTTCTCTTCCATTTGAAAAAATACAGGAATTTAAACACTTAAAATTTCATTAAATATCAAATCACCAAAAAAGTGGAAAAGATCCTTACAGTGTTATAAATTATACTTTTAATGGTTTTCAAATACAACTTTTTTCCCCTTTTATATGTGAATCATTATTAAATGTTTAAGAAATTCTCATTAAATGTCAGTGAAAATGTTTCAAGTTACTATTTTATTTTGGAGAAAAATATAATTTTTCTGCATCATTCCTAACTGGAACTATGAAGCTCGCTATCTCTCATTTCAATCTTAAGTGTTCTAGTCATTTCAGACTAGCAGCTTGTTGAAGCTGAAAAACGGCCCAAAAGACATTAAAAACTTAAATTAACACTTCACTGAAGAAGAACAGATATTTTCATCCTCTGGCGAAAGCCTGCCTTTTTCTTCCAACCAAATTGTAACATTTGACACAATGGAACATTTCAGTCAGAACAAAAATTGCTAAAAATTCAATCTGTTTTTCTTTAAACAATTTTAATCATTAACAGTAGCTTCTGACAAAATAATATAAAGTAACATGCTGAAGTTTATGCCAACACATGAATAGTAACAAATTCTTAACCATTACAGTCTTTCAACAACGCTAGCCACAAAATATGTCACCACTTCAACACTCGCAAAGATTAAACGTTATCTTTAGGATGACTTTGCTGCTTTGAAGCAGCTTTGAATATCAGCTTGGTTTGAAAAGTAAGACAGCAAGGCTTCAAGGTTAAGCATAGTTATGTAAAGCTACTTGTTTTCTATTTTACTGTAGTCAAGAAGCACAACTTTAACTTCAAACTCATGTCATAAAATAGAGACTGGAATTCAGAGCAGGCTAGTAAGTTATAACCTCTACCAAAATCCTTCTCTGCTAACCACAAAAGATACTTCTGTCTATACTCAAGTAGTTGTGCAACTTCAAGACAGACTTTTGCGGAGTTAAAGCTTCACATTTTCACACGTTAAGAATAATTGCTAAGTATTTTTTCTTTACCAATTAATTAATGGTTAACTTTTAATTTATCATTTATGTAAATCTGTATTTTGGGTGGAAACCAAAGGACTCAAAAACTCAGTAGCACGCATGGAAAAGCCTCTGCTTCCTCCTCCCTTTACTCGAGCAGTTCCAGGAGAAAAATGTGCTCAGGTGGTGTCACCATCTTTTATTCTTTAAGCTTTTGGCCCACTGTTAAGAACTTACCTATAAAATATTTAGAAACTCTACATAACATGTGGGTTTTTGTGCTAGATAGCACCATCCCACTTCTCTACACTAGACTACATGTCATTTTGAAATCACTTCTGTACCAAACAGAGACTGCACTTAGGAGAATACTACTTAAAATTTCACTCTATAGTATTTTCATTCACAGAGATCGATACCTCTTTGCACAGATACAAAGGATATCATGAGAGAGATATGTAAATCCCCTTTTCTGGCAGACTTTGGGATCAGGCAGTGGCAATATACATCTCTATTTCACACACGGTAACGTGTTTTAGGAATACAAAAGCCAAGAAGTTTAGTCCAACACACATGTGAGGAATGAAGACAGAAAAAGCAGTATAGTATGAAACAAAGCTTTGTGTACAGGTTGTAAATGTTAAATATTATGAAGACCTTTAACATCTTCCTGACAGGCAAATGCCAGCTGCATTTATGAAAGCTGCAAAAACCCTTCTGACTCTGTGCAAGAAGTACTTACTCTTCATGAAGAAAATATATTTTCTTAAGAATTTTAACACTTACTTAATATTATTGCTATTTGTTAAAACTTGATGATTTCATAAAATAGGCACGTTTTTGTTCTCTGCGCTGAAAGCTGCACAAATTACAAGAATATTATCTGAATAACAAATAATCCTTACAACTTCTTCCATATACTCTTTGGACAGTTAGCTGACGTAAAATAACAGTAGTAAAGGATAAGCACTTTTGCTTAGTAATTTCTTCACTGCTGACACACTGGCCAGTCTCTCTTTGTCTCACAGTCTGGCAGAAGGGCACATAGGCTCTTTCACAAGAAGGTGTCAAAAACGTAAGAGCAAGTGAGTTATGAAAGAAGCTCCTTCTAGGCCCATAGGTAATGACACCTCAACTAATTTATGAGGTATGAATTAATTTCTCAGTCTTTGGTCCTGAAGATACTTCCAGTAATGAATTTCAGGAGCTAAGCTTACAGCACATACAAAAGCACTGTATTTTAAAATTAAGCTTTTTGTGGTTTTAGCTTAGCTGCCTATCACAACAGTAGCAACACAACAGCAACACAGTAGTGTAACAAGTCATATCCCTTCCAATGTTTCTCACCTAGTATGAGCTGAAATGCTCAGTTTTGAGCATTTTCTCACTGATCATTCTCTACATCAAACCTCATTTTCACAGCTCCTTTAATTATCTATGTTTGTCCAGTAACTCAGAAAACACTGCTCATACCACTTTAATCATAGGCACCACTTTAGATCAAGGAAAAAAGCATTCACAGAACCACAAAAGCAACACAGAAGAATTGGTCATTTCTCACCAAGAGTGAGCCACATGCCGTAACAGAGAAAAACAAAGTGCAATCAAACTGTAAATTAAAATGACTACATACAAATCACCATACTGACAGATCTGATTTTTTTTTTGTTACTATTATAATTTTAAAGAGAAGAAAAAACTAGCTTGTTAGCTTCAGCAATCCTGGTCCTTTTGACACTAGCAGGAAAAATAACCCCCAGCTTTCAAGACAACTTTGCTCTTTCGCCATCTTTCAAATCGCACACTTTTGATACAAAACCAAGCATTTTCAGACTCTTTATATTCAAGCATTAGCTTGTTCCTCCTCCTCTGTCTTATCAACCACTTTCTATGCCTCTATGCCTCCCCTCAAGTCTCTTCAAAGCAAGCCTTAATGTGTTGCATATGCAACTTCTGTCTAAATAAATTAAAGAAATTATCCATTGAGACAAAGAGTAGTTTCCAAAAAAAAAAAAAAAAAAAAAAAAAAAAAAAAAAAAAAAAAAAACCAAACAAAATACCAAACCAAAACTAGAACTTCAATCTCCTGGGAATTTACCTAGAATAAATTTAATAATATTACTGCATACAACTATTCCTTCCTGAATCTCAGCAGGAAATCTCAGTGTTCACAGAAAGCCAATGGATCACATATGATTATTTATTATTTTTCCCCTCTCTTCTTTCCTTTTTCCTCCACACCCTGGGAAGTAATGACATCTTAACATTTGGTGGAAGACTATTTGAGTGCTCTGGCAGGGACAGAGAGGCTCTGCTTGGGCAAGGCAGCAGCTCAGGTGGATGGTCCTGAAGGCCACCTTGCCCAAAGAAGTGAGAATTCAGGCTGGTCTGCACAGGCCAACACACACGGGGCAGCCTTTACACGTGACAGAGTGACAGCCACCTATCTGCTTCTGAACACAGAACCAAGGGAGTACAAGGGGGAAATGCTGTCTCCTTACAGCTCTCCCTCTCTGCTGCTCACTGCAAACACCACGTATGGAACTGATGCACGCAATGTGAGGGATTAAGAGATATCTGCCCCACAGGAGCAGCCCAAGGCAGGCTGCATGTTCCTAGGGAGCAGTGTTCCCAATGCCAGCTTTTCATCTCACAGCAACTCCGGCGTGTGCCTTTCCTCCAATACGACGCAGTGCAATCCAGCAGCTGGCCATCGCAGATGGCAGGCAGGGGGCTGACTATCCTCTTGTTGTTACTGCTTTGTATTTGGATGCCTTAACTATGAAGAGAAGACATATTTTACTCTGTTACCTCAGGGCTTATCAATCTAAAAGAAAACAAATCAAGTAAAATTCAGTTGCGCTTAGGAGAACTTTCAGGAGAAATCCTGCAGATTTAAAATAACAATTCTGTCTAACAACAAAAGAACTGGTGAATAATAGCAAACAAAGAGCATCTCTTTAAAAGAGAATAAAAAGTGAGTTTTTTTTAAAGATTCACAAAATTAATTATTTTAGAACTTCAATGATATAATATAGAAATATAAAACTGCTTTGTGCCAATCTTTGGACAGAGAGCATCTCACAGTAAAATTCGACTGTCAACAGTTACCGTTCAAAATTTCTAAGACTATTACCTACTTTGCAATGAAAGCCTCTGTCCTTTTATTTCACATAAAAGTCAAAACCATTAGTCCATTAGCAAGCAGATTTTCAGTAATTTATTAAGATTTATTTGATTAAGCGTTAGAAAACGTGTTCAAAACTCAAACACAATAAATAGCAAATGCTTTCAGAACTGGAAACTTACAAGAATGGAATTTCCATAACAACGATCATCACCTGATTTTAGAGCCATTCATTATTTAGTTATTCAAAAAACAAATTTCAGACAACATGTGCTAAAAATAAACTCTCCAAAACAGTAAATTGCCCCCATGCTGCTTTGTCATTTAAGCAATCACATTTTTCCAATAAGGAAGTCAATTCATTATACATTATAAAAAATACACTTAATTCTTTGCATGGCACTCCTAAAGACAGACTCCCCACTAAGCTGCCTAACTCATTAACTGGAAAAAAGCAAATCCTGTGGCGTAATCTAAGGTTTGGTGCATAAATGATAAAAAAATGTGCAATTTCAGAAGACACTTGTCATACATTCTACATAAATACACAAGTAAATGCCCTAAAACTGAAGTTTCCTCACTTAACCAGTGCTCAGCTCTCAAAAAAACTACCAGTCCTAGGAAGATCTCAAATCCCAACCTATCAGCACAGATTACACTAAGAGCAGGTTTTGATAGGTTTGTGTTTGTTTGTTTTAAATCTGAGCTCATACTCTACAAAAGGAAAAACTGAAGCAGATGTCTTCAAGAGCTAGAAATGAAAGTGTGCAAGATGTGTATATACCTTATTTTTCAAAAAAATGTTGAATCGGTCCCTGCAAACCTAGCTCTCTGCAATCTACAGCTTCGTAATCAAAAGAAAAACACTCACTAGATTGCTAAAATATTGAGGTTTTTCCTGCCCTTTATTTAGCATTCAGGGAGTCAATGACCACGTTTAATTACAGTTGTTACCACCTCTGCCTTGCCAGCATAGCTGGTGAACTCAGGAGAGTGCAAGTCAATATCCAAAAACTCATTCGGCTTTAAATGTGTTCGCCTTAGGAGCTCAGTAGAGGCTATAGGGGTTATAGGTTGAGAGACTGGAGGTCTGATGGATATTAAACCATGGAGTTGTGACACCACAAAGGCCCCATGGCAAGGTGAGTGCGTAGGAGGCGCAAGTCTGTCATGCTATGTCGTGCATCACAATATTCTGTCTGGTGCTATCATTAACACTTCTGCACTACTTTCTAATTTCAAGTTATACAATTGACTTTCAAAGACACTTGCATGTCATCTGTCTTTAAAACAAGGTGCTGAATAATCTAGTCAAAAGGACTAGAAGGGAATTCACACAGAATCAAACTGACTTCTCCCCCACTGACGATGTACTGTCAAGTACTTAAAGCACTTTAAAATCATTATGCAAGCACTTTTCAGAATTAAATTACAAGTGTGACATATGGCATGAAATGAAGGAACCAGACCACAATGCTGTCACTGCTGTTAAAATCCTGTATCATTCAAAATGTGAACAAATCAGTTATGCCACACTTTTTCAGAATTGGTACATTTTGAAACAGCAGTATAAAAGCTACAGCTTTTGGCATCATGCAGCTCACAGTTTAAGGTTCTTGTACTCTGGCAGACCTGTGCTGGTGCAAGAGCTGGTGAGGCTGAGCACTGGGGCACCCCGAGCTACGCAAACCAGGTATCAGGTCGTGCTCTCCCAATTCCCTAATGACAGACACACCCACTCCCTCTGCTTCCCCCTGTTCTGTAATTGAGATACATGCACTACCCACATACAGGGTCTGCCTGCCTCTCCTCCTACATGGTGGTAGCTCTCCTTCCCTGAGACACCCCTTCCTAAAGAGTCTACCAACAAACTGACCCCCAGAACAGAGCTGCCCCCTATTTTCAACTCTGAACAGCACCTACCAAACTCACCCTCCTGATCCTGAAGAAGGAACTTGTCTCATACACCTAAAATCAAAATTTCTAGTCAAACATTGCTAAATTTTATTTTAAGGAACTGCCCACTGTGGTAGACTGTGGATAAAGGATTAATTGTGTTATCCATACTGCTATTTAATTAAGATGCACCAAAAAACACATACACATAAACACACAAAGATAAATGTTTTGCAGATTACCTGCAGTATGTTCCACAGCTCTTCTGTAACTCCCAAGTTAAATACAAGCAAATGGGAAAAGCTGCCTTAAAGCGAACAGCAAAACTGCTTCCATGAGTTTTTATGAAGGTCACGAGACCTTATGTGTCTGTTGACCTGTCTGCCTCAGAGAACATAGAAGCAGAAACCTATATTCTAGAACAAAAATACAACTGCAAGATATTTTCTTCATATTCCAAGAAGGCTGAAGACACAGGACCAATGTATAAAAATAAGTAATCCTTCCTAGCTTTCCAGGATCTGACACATAAATGGATGGCCTGTAAGAATGCAGAGCAGTGAAGTGCAGCACCAGTTGGGAGCAACATCCCACAGCTGATGCCCAGCCCCAGCACCGGGCAGTGGCTGTGAGCTGCCTGCTCCCCTGAACACTGCCACCAGCAGCCCACACCCCCTTCACATTTGCACAGGACACCGAGATGTGCTACCACAAGGAAGGGATCTGTGTGCCCATCACCTCCTGCTTCCCAGCCACCAGCAGCAGAAATCAGGTGGCCATGATTTGGAGCAGCAGCGAAGGAAGGTGTCTGCACATTTTCATTATTTGATCATCTTGCTTCTCTTACCAAAGATCTCAATACAGTACTTACGTCAGCATACCGTAGTTCAGCAGCCTAAAGCAATTTTGAAACTGATCATGATTCAAGACAAGAGAACTTTTCATTTTGATAATGATTACTTCTTTTAATTTTTTTTCCATCTATAAAGGCTTCTTTAGTCTTCTTGAAGAAACCAATGAATTACATTTTTGTGGTATCTTTCATACATTGATTTTTAAAGTCAGCACAAATAAAAGATTACTTGAAAGAGAAAAGAATATGAAAACAACAAAAAAAAAGCTATCCGAAATATTATCTCTTCATCAGTCTGCATTCCCTTCTGTTAGTCCACCTCTTCACCACACAAGCCAGGGAAGGATATGTGGTCTTTCCTCACACACAGTTCGTCTTTTAGGCAGTTTACATTGTCAGAATATTGCAGGTATACAGCAGGTTGACAGATTCCACTCATTTGGCAATTACTTTCAATGGAAAATAAATTACTCTGTTGTAAAAGCAAAATCCACACTTTTCAAGTTCTAATTAGTTTTATTAGTTGAAGCAGCAAATCTCAGAACAACTGCAGAAACTGGAAAAGAGCAAACAGAAAGCTGAACTCAATGTTGAAACTATTTTAAAGGTCTCCAGCACATGAAATGATGCCTGGAACGGTTAACTTTATTTCTTCAAGTGAGAAAAAGCAGACAGGAGCTTGAGTGCAGGTTTTGCCTACATAGCTTCCAATATTTGGCTTCAAAACATGAAAAGAATACAACTTAATTAGGACAGATGTGTTTACAAAGAAACAAGCATCTAACATATGCTGTTGCAGGTAAGACAGACTTTCAAAACCACTACAGGAACTTAAAAGTCCATGGCAGATCAGAATAAAGAAAAATAAAACCCTGCATCTGACCCACAATGTTCTCCTCTGGTAATCTTTTTGATGAAGCACCAGAAATAAGGACACATTTCAAATATTGTTCTCATGGCTATATGAAACAATCTTTTGTTTCATAATGCATGGAGCTTGCAGTAAGCCAAGATGAAATTATAGCAAAAGAAAGTAGTAATAAACATATGCTGCAGATGACACAGAACAATGTGCAAACTAACTTCACAGTTCAGCTTTCTATCACTCAATCTAATTGTAAAAGTATTATTAAAGTGTCATTAATTAAAGCACCAATTTATTCATAATTATGTGCATGTAGTTAAGCAGAATCTCAATAATTTAAAGCACTTAGATTTTTTTTTTATAGCCTAAGGAAAGTAGGTTATTTGTAGCATACCAGATGTTTGCTGACAAGAAAAAAAATACACGAAATCAGCATTTTAAGAAACATGTAGAAATATACCCATATAATTTATCTTGTTCAGAAGGCAAACAGGTACCCACTTAAATTCTCTGTGTCACATTTTCTGCCTCTTTCTACAGGGATACACCAGCAGTAAGCTATTTCCTACACATCCTCTACAACAAAAGACAAGCTCTTAATATCTTCTTCTTCTTGCAGGATCCAAGAAAAACCAGCAACTTCTATCACCCAGCAAGTGTCCCATTAATCCAGTCAAAGTTCTGTGTGGAGAGCCTTACATATGAAACTCTTGCTCAGAAGTCTAATATTCTACCAACATGAGAATCAATGCAAGTATAACTAAGCCCTAGCAATAAAAGGTAAAGGTCTCCAAAGCATGAAGGTAAAAGGCTGTCAGGTAAAGAAGAAAACCTTCACAAACCAGAAAGAGTATAAAAGAAACATCAATTGGTTTAATAAAGACAAAGTGCTGCATTGTGCCTTGAAAATTTATTTTTAAGAAGTACTTTATGCTCACTTTGAGTTCTTTCTCATCCTTCAATAGTATTTCACACATAATCAATAACTGAGCCTGAACTGAGAGGGGGGGAAAAAAAATGAAGCCACTCTTCCAAACAGTACATCAATTCTAACGTTTTGATCATAGTTTGGTCAAAGGAAATGGTAGCAGAATCACATTTCTCCTTACTGTGACTTGGGCAGTTTCATTTAAAAAGTGATAAAGACAGTAGCACCTAGGCTAGTACAGAATTCAACCTCATAAAAACTACCTATAGATGAGCTAGAAAACACTTTCCATGAGATAAAGGAAAATTATGTGAAATTCTTCTATTTCTTCCCTCACTTCCCATCAGTGAAAGAAAACCAGCCTCCCTCCTCTGCAAGAGAGATAAAGACACCTCATGATATCCCAGTAACCCAAGTGCAGACCCACAGACTGACCCAAGGACCTGCAGCTCAGAAGACTTCATATAAAAAGCGGAAAAAAAATGTATTTTCCCCTCCCCAGCATCTTCCTCCTTATTTAAGAGTTTCTGAAGCTTACAGTATTTTGCAGAATCACAGAGCGGCTGAGGTGGAAAGGGACCTATGGAGATCCTCCAGTCCAATCTCCATCCTCAGCCACAGGACCAGGTTGCTCAGGGCTGTGGTCAGTTGGACTTCAAATGTCTTCATGGATGGAGACTCTACACCTCAAGAGACATGTTACATGATTTGATCAAAATCACTATAAAAAAAGAAGTCTTTTCTGATGTTTAAATGGAATTTCTTGTATTTCAGTTCATGAGCATTGCCTTTTGTCCCATCACTGGACACCAAGGATGCAAATCTTACCACAGACAAGCATCACTTACTTGCACGTGCAGCAGTGACATCAGTCAAGCCTTGCACAGAAAGGTCTGGGAGCATTCATCAGAGAAAGCAGCAGATATATTTTAAACAGGGTTATTATAAACCTGCTGCCAGATTCCAAAGTTAGGAAAAAAATACATTTATGCTGTTACTGGCTCAATAATAGGCAACAGAAATCTTTGGATCTTATATAGTCACCAGAAAGTAAATGGGCCTGCAGGTCAGCCCTGCTCAAACTCCTCTTAAATTTGAAAATTTCCTTCTTTCTTATAAAGGTTTGAGACAGACTCCAGGTTCCAGCCTCATTTCAAACCTCTGCACCTCCAATTGCAGGCTTCAACCCCTCACGGAGGGAAATAGTTCATAGCAGCTACTCCACCCCAAAGGAGTAATACCACATACCCACTGGCCAACATCCGCCCAGGCTAATTCTCCCCAAATGTGGCATATCCCATTCCAGCAGTTGGCAAGGCAAAGGTATTGGCACCTTTTCAGTTTTCACACATCATCACCGACCGAAAGAAATCATTACCTTCTCAATGTAGCTACTGGAGAGGAGAATTTGTGTGATGGAAAGGGAGACAGTCCTGGACAAGTAGTAAGCAGGTCATCATATTCTCCTTCCCTCAGAACATTAGTCTATCTGTGGTTCTCCCAAAGAGTTCATCCCTACTAGGTCTTACACATGGCTGAAGGAATCTTAGTAGCAAAAGCCTCATATTAACCAAAAAATTCCAAATTGTGCATATGTTTCCCCTAAACACTGTGGTAAGTAGACAGAAACTGACAGGTGGAAAGTTTAAATCCATTTTTAATGCAAAACCACTCCCCCTTTTCAGTCACCAGTATTTCAGTCACCATAGAACCAGAAACATGAGTGACCCCAATACAGAAATTTTAACTGGAACTAGCTACTTAGAGAGGCCTTAGTAATAAATACTTGACTTAGTCCAAACAGAGCTAGGGCTCTTTGATCCATGCAGCACTGTCGACACTGCAGGTAGACTGGCAGCCACCTGCACCCCACCCTGCTGCAATAAGCAACCACTGTGTGACTAACAAAAGGCTCAGGAAACCCCCTCCCTACTTCCAGAGGCAGTCTCTTTCTATTTCACATCTTTCCAAAGGTCTAAGATATAGACATTAAATTGAGATACATAAGAGACACCTGTGGCCAGGTGACTCGTCACCAATCAGTTTATCCTCTGGCTGTTTATATGGGCATACTTATTCTGCCACCTGGCTATTTCTTCCCCAAAAATCAAACATTTGTTAATATTGCTGGTCATTCTTCAAATCTTTATCTATCTTTGCTGATTAAGCACTAACACACACCACTAGTAAACATTTCCAAAATACAGAAGTGTCAGCATTTTGTACTAATATTTGGATTAACCATGCAACTCATCCATATTTTTTGTTTGTAGAAGTCCCAATAAATCAGAAGAAAGCTACAGAAGTTAGTCCAAATGCAAACTTATGCTAATAAGCTACATCTGGAGTTTTAGATTAAATACATCACTCCTTTGCTTAACAGACTTTTACTCTAAGATCCCTGACTTTCTAAGGCTCTTATCAACCCAAATCCAAATCATACATATGCCTCCCTGAACCGGGCCTGCCTTTTTTTGTGGTACCTCTGTTTACACAGCTTATCCCTTATCACACTGCCAACACTGGGAACCACAGCAGATGGTCCCCTCAGACACAACTCTAACAGGTTTTCTCCACTCCCCCATTCCACTTATTTTTTTGTGCAAACAACTGATAAGGAAGGCTGCTGCAATGATTTACTGATATCTGAAGTTGAAAATTGACAAAATGCAAACTGCTTTTGTTCGCCCTCACCACCCCCCATGAACTGTTTAACCTCTTAACTACTAAGCAACACAGACAAAGAGTATTAATAATTGCACAAACCATACAGTCTGCTGGATTAGCATTTCAAACACAAGCAGTATTGATGAATCTAAAGATCAGTACTACATAACTTTAAAAGTCATGCCAGTTACAACAAGGAGCCTTTACTATTAGTAAAGGAGAAAATACGAGGCAGTCTCCTTTACTATTAAAATCCACTGGTTTGGAAATGTCTTGAAATTATGTGCAAAACCATTTTCAACAGTCTACTGAAAACAGGTTCTCAAGCAAAATTTAGAATAGAGACTGGATATTTCATTTGTATTTCCTTTTATCTAACAACCCAGAACAACCAGAAGTTCAGTGACATAAAAATGAAAATGCTCTCAATATTGCTATTAGAAAGACAGAAAGATGCTTAAAACTAAGCTCCACATAAATTCTATTAAACAAGTCAGGCTCTTACTACTGGAGAACATAAATTTGCAAAACCACTGCAGTAAACATTGCAAAAAAACCTTAGAGGTCTGCAAGAGCATCTCAACTAACCATCTATGAAGAACCATCTGCAAGTAGACAGTAATGAACCAGACAGACCCAGAGGGCTTTCTTAAATGTAGGTCATGTCTGTCAGACCATAGCAAAAGACACAGTAACATTTGCTGAAGAGAACCCCGAGTTATTATTACACTACTTTGTGGGCAGACGTTATTAGTTACATATTTGCAATGATCACTATCTGAACAAGAAGGAAAATCTGCATAAATTCAATCTGCATAAATTCAACAGCTGTATTGAATTTAAGAATAAGAGTAATAAAGCATTCCTTGTAACATTTCACACTTTACATGCTTCTGTCTTCATAAAGTGGTAACACAGAAGAAAAATTTCTGTTGAAATCCAATGTTTGTTTTACACCAGGGACTGGGAGACCAGCAAAGAAGTAGGCCAAAAGGTGGTTTAGAAAAAGAAATTTTTGCTGATTTATGACATATAAAGATGAAGATTTAAATTACCTAATTACTGAAATGACATAGTTAAAACCTTGACAATTATTATTCTTGGTATCTGCAGTATTCTCTTTCCTTGATTGATGTTTTCAGTGCCTGATTCTGGTACCTTGTATTTTGTTGGAACAGAATCCCAAAGAAGAAGGCTGTGTAATAACTTAAGATGTGGATACAGATATAAGAACATGAATAGCATAATGGAAGTACATTTACCAATAGCCTGATGCCTGGCTGGGTTTTGTTAGCTTTTTTTACTCACACAAGTAACACAGAAAAAAAAACCCATAAGAATTTAAGAAAAATTCCTGACAACTAAGAGAGCCAGCAGATTAGAAATGCAGTTAATTTTCGCCTGAAGATCAAAAATTACACAGCTAAAGAATTAGTATTTCAAAGCATAACACAGTGAAACATTACTCAAAAACGTGGCCCTGCAATCACACATATGCTGTAAAATCAAGGACACAAAACAGTATTTATTTATTTCTTTCTTAGAAGCCAATAAGACAAGAAGAAGTGAGGAATCCCTCTTTGCTTAAAAACAGATTCACAGTCAACTAGGAAACAAGAAAAACTGCTATAAGATTCACCACAGATGAATCTTTCTGGAAGCAAGGCATCGGGTGAACCCATAAACACTATAAATAGGATACATAAAAGAGTGGAACAGAAAATTTAACCAATAAATCTCCACACTCAAGAGATTCTACAATTAGACAGTAAAACTTGAATTCAAGCTAGAAAGTTATCTAATGAAGGAAAAATTAAGTACAAAAAGTCTGATTGCTGATTCTTTGTTCAGCTAGCAGTCATCAGTCATGAGTTCCAAAGAAGAAAGATTCTTCACTGGCCAGCAGCAAAATTTCCCACTCAGAGCTCACTTATTACAGGTTATCAGTGTTTACATTTCTCCTGTGAATCTACAGAGATGACATCTACCAGTAAAAACCAGTATCAGGATAACACCTCTTTCAGACTCACACACAACCCATGTGCAGATGCAGTTACGCTAACACAAGCATTTTTATATTGGTTAATAATTCAAAATAAATTGGGGTGGTTTGCGAGGATGGGATGGTCTATTTCGTTTGACTGATTTTCACAAATTTATGTTCTTCATAAGCTTCAGATTTTAAAATATTGTCTGTTTCTCTGAACACTTAGAGCTAAACACTGCTATACAGGTACACAGCTTTGGACTTACATTCATTATAGTCTCAAAAGAAGTAAGTAGATAATGTACTAATAGGCTTTTCAGTCTTCAAATCTTTGACCACGACCTGCTGTAAGCATCAGGGTTATTTAATCATTTTTAACAAACAAAAAGAAAAGAATGATCTCCTGCTGTCATGTTACTGTAAAAAGCTATTGATGCAGCAGTACATTGATCAGCTTTCTTGTCAATAATTGTCATTTCTGCAGACACATGCATGACTCTCACTTTAAGAACATTTTAAAGTTTTGTGCTGACTGAGAAGTACTTAAGTGCTTGAACTTTACTTGACTACCAACCAAAAAAATTAGTGTCAAAATGTTTGTGTTGTCAGAGCTGCAGCTCTCTTTTAAATATTCAAGTTAAAATAATTTTGCTGTAGTGTGACCAGGGATAGAATGAATAGCAACATTTAGACTAATTACCTTCTTCTGGGAGGTTTAAGAATACACATGTTAAGGGAGGGGATGCTGCGGTCACAATCAGACCTCTGAAACACCACAATGCTGTTCACCGGAGAATGTTTCTTCTGAGATAGAAGTTTGCTATCTGACCACAAAATCTACAACAATTTAGACCTTCCTGAAACAAAATAATAATTTCTAAGACTAACTGCATGTATAAATACAACTAGAAAACAAATTAGATCAATTTTTCAAGATACACTAAAAAACCACACAGAGCACACTGAACCATGCAGAACCTCAATGCTGTCACTGAAATGTTTTACAATCTTCTAATAAATACTTTCACAAATAGGAAAAAAACAAGTTAACATAATTAACTTATAGAGTATTATCCCAAATTTTACCTGTACGTACTGTAAATAAAGAATAAAAATAGCATACGCATTTCCATTTAAACTCGCCTGAAGATAATTATGAATGCACTCTGGCTGAACTTCAAGTATTCAGATTTTAAACATTAATTTACTTTGACTATGTGCATGTCAAAATGAAAGATTGCTGTCTGGATCCAGACATGCAGTATTAATACTGAACACGTGCATTCATTTCAGGTCAGCAGACATTCCAACTCTACTTCAGCAGGTGGTAGGAACACCACTCTAATTAAAATCTATATGAAAAAGTTCACAATGGGCTATCTACTCTGAATAGCTCCCGTACAGAAACACCACTGCAGCTGAAAGACTCACAGCACCTTCCCTCAAAATATGAATCGCCCCTTACACAAATCACCTTTCTGAACAATTTCTAATTTTTTAACCTACCAAGGGATTTTTCAAGGCAGCCCACTAAAGATTTCGGCACCTATTTAAGATACTAAGAAAGGTACCAAAACAGTTCTTCAAAATAATCTCACATTTAGATATCAAAGCAATGAAAAAAGTGATAAGGAAAGCTCATTTCCTATTAGATATTTGTCTCTGGTCACTTCAGAAAATGACTGCCTTTCATAAGTGATACATCTGAGAACAGTGTAAACAAAGTCGAGGCAATCTCAGCCTGGCAAAAAAAAATTATTTAATCACAGTCTTAGGGTAAATATCTACCTGTCTGGGGTCTGTTTTTTTCTATCTTAACATTTTTACATTACACTTTCCAGGGTGAGGTTTTTGGTTTGTAGTCAGCATATACTATACTGAAGCCCAGACATATCCTGACTTTTAACAATGCAGGAAGTTCTTCAGTTACAGTGTTTCTTACAAACAACATGGAGCACTAACTCCACACAACATGCACAGTCCACTCACTCCTTGTACCTCACTTCTGCTGCTGAATCAGGCGATGGTATGACCACCAGGCTGAATGCGAGTACTTGGAATTTTATGCCAACCACAGAAAATGAACTGGATAGGGAGATACATCTTCCATTTCAGGGTTTTTGGGTAAACCAAAGTCTGTTCCTCAAGTCTAACTGATAATTGCATTAAATACCTTCCAGGAAAAGAGTGATATTGGTCTTCTAACTCAGAAGACAAATAGATCCTTTTTCTTCTTCAGAACTGAAAGTGACTAAGGATAAAGTGAAGAACTATTCTGTTACTGATAGCAAAATCACAATCTTTCTTTTTAGTTACCATTCCCATAGAGGCACTAAACGTTCCACAGGGAGCATCAAGATAACAATTCCAAAAGTATCCTCTCCTTCTTTCAGAAATCACTTGTTTCTCTGTACTCAAACTCACGTCCCATGAAGTGAGACTTTGAGTGTAGCCTAATCCCTTCCCTCTTGAAAATCACCCATAGCATACACTCTTACACATCCTTCACCTCTTTAGTGGCAAAAAGATCAAACTGTTGTCCACTGTAGCCAAGGACAAATTTGAATAATATTGTATCCCACACAATTTATTGTATTTAATGAGACTCTCGTGTGGCAGTGATTCAAGTTTGAATTGCATGTGCTGGTCAAACAATATTGGATGGCACCTGGATAATAGGTGCCACTTTAGATCTATAAATTCAAATATTACAAACAACAGTGACAAAGCTTAAGCTTCTTCTACAACAGTTGTTCATCATTAGGTGCCTGTGAAGTTTTCAGCACTCCGAGAAACAGGTCTTTCCAAGTGTAAGAAGAAATAAAGGAGCATTTTCCTTCCCTGGATACGGTATCTTGTTTTTCTCATGTGTGGAACTATCTACGATACTCCCTTTTAACTCAACTAGCCCAGATACTTAGAATGTTAGTTTGTCTAGTGCAAAACTAAAAACATATAAAAGTATATTTGACCTGCTTCTTTCTCCTGTTAAACAGAATCTTATCATACCCTTCTATTTAAAATAATTTTGGTTCCTAGTGAGAAACATCCATTGCCAAACAGCAAAAAAAATCTATATATAATAGTTAGTTACTAATGTTGCATTGAACTTTGGTTACTAAACAACATTTCAGTTTGACTGTTTATTTACAAAACAAAAACATCATGTAACCCCTAACATACAAGGACATACTAAGAATATTTAACACATCATATTAGAGAAAAACTTTAATAGTCTTATTCTTTTCACAGACACAAAAAGAAATCATGTGTGAATTTTGACATCATGGGTAGAATTCAGCAAAACACAGTGCTGGATTACCAGACAAACGTTCACAGCTCCATCACAGAATGTTAGACTGGTGTCATTGCACCAAGTGGTCCCTCCACCGTCTGTTTTGCTTCTTTTAGCTTATAGGATACTGCTCAGTGTATAAACACAGGGTATATATACAGAATCTGTTTCTTTTCAGACAGAAATAGCATTTGAAGAGCAGGTGGCAAGACAGTCCAATAAGCAGGTACTGCCCATTGTAGATGCACAGACAGATCTGCAGCTGTTTACAGCACGTGTCAAGGAACTGTGTACCTGCTTCTCTGCTTTAATGGTGATGTATGAATCCACAAATAAAATTATCACACAAGGCACATCAGAAAAGCATAGCAATTACACTTGCCAAAGCAGAACTGAATCAAGGATCATTTTTACCAACTTATTCAAGGCTAACTAAGTACATTGTAGAAGCTCTGAACTTAAAACACAAAATCTTGAGCCCACCCAAATAATAAAATATCAACGAACAAGAAATAAAAAACTTGGAAGTTGAACTGAACTTGAGACTGTATTGTCAAACTGACCATATTACTTTCATGGTAACTTATTAACACACTTCACATGCTTACCTCTACACACAAAAACTCTACAGAACTGTAAGACTGACTAACATTGAAAGGATTTATGCAATTTGAGAGAAGATAAGGTTAAAACAAAATACTTGGTCTTACTGCATTAATAACTAGGTATTCATACCATTTCAAACTATGCCTCTCACTCAAAGTGTCTTGCCTGACTTAGGACCAGAACTCTCCATACAATGAAAGGAAAAAGCCCACACTTGAATTCCTTTTATCCAGGGGGTGCTTCAGGAAAGCAACTATATTTTCATTTAGCTAACCAGACCTAACTTAGAAACCTAAACTATGGGATGTATGGTAAAAACAATTTTTGAACACCTATTTTGATAGGTATTTGAGTATTCCCGAGGTAGTCCTTCGTTTATCATCGCTTTAATGTAGCAGCTAAAACATATATTTAAACAAGGACAGAAAGTCCCATTTCAACAGTTTTTTGCTTGGGGGCTTTTTGACAAAAAAGTCTTTTCATTGTTTGTTCCAGACTGACATTTTCGAAGACGCTATTCTATTTTCAAGGTGTAACTATTAAAACAATTGTGAAACATGCTACAGAAATCAATGCTAAAAATCAGTAGACCCTGTAGAGGTTAAAAAATACATGTTTTAGCATATAGAAAGCCATACGAGTAGTTCCATTTAAAACACATCTTAAATCCACCTCATTCATCAGGCCTTAAATCCTTCATTTTAGGAATCTATTCCTTGAGGATATGGGTTGCAACATAGATGGCACATGTGTTTTCAATCCTGGAATGTGTCTAAAGTAATGGGTACAACTCAGTATCAAGTACCACACAGTTTGTTTCACAAGTCGCACGCTTCTTGATGTCAGCAAGACGTTAACTGGTTCCACACCTTCCACACATCAAAGTTATTCTTGACTTAGTTCCTGGTACCTGAAGTACATATCAAGGGGATTGGAATTGATTTTACAAAAGCTAGACTGTATTAATGAAAATGAAAAAAATACAGCTATGAAAGCTTAAAACAAGGTTTTGCAGAGGTGAGAGGCTGATTAGCAGGCATTTCTGTGTCCCAGGTCCCACAAAAACAACACACCCAACCCTAGTCCAGAGGGATTTTCAACTTTTTTTCCCTTTGTATATATACTAAAATGTAGAAAAATATTTACAGTTTGCATTAATTTTCCTTTTTTGTATGTCCACCAACAGTAAGTTTGAAAAATGCAGACCCCTTCAATTACCTTCTTTAATCACAATTCGGGCACAGATCTCTACAAAAAAATAATAATAGTCCTTCGACAGGTGGTTCTCAGAAGAAAGTAAGAACCTATAAATCCGTTCATACAAAAACATTATTTTCCTCATAAAATCATTTTACTGCAGAACCAAATTAACTCAGAAACAGGAGGAAAGATCTCAGCTTGAATCAACTACATGTTATTAATTCATCCTAGAAGCTGCCTTACTGCTTCAAACCAAAGGCTGTGAAAACCTGTAAAATAAGAAAGAGAATTATGTTAAACTAATTCTTACACATTTTAGACTGAAACTGAACTACCTCAGAAGCACTGCATCATGATAGGGATCAGCAGCTATGGATATATTTTCTGGAGTTCTGCACTGTTTTCTAAACCACGGAAACTTTCACCTAAGACAACATATCTTCTTTGGTGTTCCATTGTTTAAAGAAACAAACGTCTAACTTTTGCCATCCAACCACATATTGTAAACCAGTCCAGATCACCATGACTTCAATGTCTTGAGTTATATATGGCTAGAAACTACTTTTAATTTCATTCTGGTGTACAGTATTCCTAAGACTACTCCTTCAATACAAACGAGCTTTCCCCAAAAACTGTGAAAAAAATGGTTCTAATAAAGTTTTTGCTGCTAAGGAAAAGCAAAATACTTTTTTCTCTTCCTCAATATTTCCTTAGAATGTTCCTATAAGAGAAGTTGTTCTGCTAATATTTTTCTTCTTTTTTTTTTTTAAACCAAAATGTTATGCCAAATATCACATTTGCTCTTTAGTATGCGCTAGGTAGCACACCTGGAACTTGAAGTACAAATTTATCAACTGATTTCAATTAGTTCTAGGAAAGTGAGTCAAACTAGAAATGTTGTATACACACAATGCAAATAATCACTGATATATGAGTAGAGGTGCGATCCAAGATAGCAACCAGCAAGATCTCAGGATGTAAATGAAGAATATACTCTAATAAATCAATGTAACCATTACTTTAAGAAACAACTACAGCATTCACCAACTTTATTTGCTCCCCCTTCTCAAAAAAAAAAAAACCGAGTAAAACACACTTAACAATGGAAAAAAGAAATTCATACATGCACACAGAAAACATGCAGTTTGGTAATATAAATGCCATTTTTTGCACTTCAGTTTGGTTGGGTTTTTTTGAATGATACATATAACAAGCTGCAGCTGAAGCAAACTTTCTTCTTTTGCTGGAAGAATCCACATCTTTAAGAGATGCAAACTTTCCTGGTGTACGTACCTGAGACTCATGAAAATCTGCCTTGCCAAAATTTCTAAAATGTTTTTAAGCATGACAGTAAAGGAAACTGACTGCTTAGCACATTGCACCTCCCGCACAGTGAAAACCTCTTGCTAACGCTGATCATTATGAAAAAACCTCACGCCATCCTGATTGGACACACAAAACCCTGGCTGCATCACGTTGCAAGCGTCTTAGTACCACACCCAGAAAGCTTTATTTGGATATGATCTTTTCCATGAATGAACAACTACTTGCTTACAATTATATAGCACACTCTGAAACCAAAAGTCCAATTTTAGGATAGAAAAAAAGTTAAAACAATTTTAAACTTCCCCATCTAAGATTCTGAAAATAAAGTGTTCATAAACTAGCATGAACATACACAGATGATGATCAATTAATAAAAATCATACAAATCCCTGTAATCTCAAAAGACTTTTACACTAATCACTGCTTCATTTCCTTTGAAACTATATTTTAAGTGACAGTGGATCTCATTTTTTCGGAATAATCTTCTAGGATATTTACACAAGCCTAATGTATGCAATGCTCCTGCATTATTAATATTTTCTGTGAGAAATGAATGAAATTTTTACCTCACTTGCTAGGGTTTCCTCTGAACTTTTGAGTCCTTTCAAGCAATGCAAAGCAAGGCCCTGAGCCAGGAGATCATATGTAGTGGGATCAATTAAGTTACTAAATTGAAAATAAAATTCAACAAAATAGCATTTTTAACCTAAATGTTAATTTAAACGGTTCTCAAGAAGAGATTTCAGCACCTATTTCGGTGCCAGCGCGGTCACACAGTGCCATCTAGCAGTGACTCACAGTAGGACAGTTACTGTGACACTGAGTTTTATAAATAAAAGTTTGTAAAGTCCTCACTCATTTAAAGAAATTCAAAGAATCCAGGGAAGTGACCCGTACAATTGCTATAAACAAACCTAAAGCTGAAGCTTTACAGATCGAATCTACGCCAACCGCGGCAATTCTCTTCCCATTGACTGAACTCTGGCCTCATAAAAGGGAGAAGGTGTTAAAATTATCTTCGATAATTTATTACTTCAGCAAAAATCTTTCTAATAATGATCTGGAAAAGTTAAGTAAGCATTAGTAGAACTCTGACTATAATGTAGTCCTGCACATTTCTTATTGCAAGTCTGACATGCAACTCATATCAAATGTTTCTCCAACGTGTTACCTTCACTTATTTTAAGTGGCCAACATTTCTCTGCTTGTCATGACTAAAACTGCTGAAACATCTCAAGTTACACAGGCCAATAAATTCAGGGTTTCTAACATACTGGGTGGGGGGAGGATATTTGAGGCCCCAACGAATGGCATCAAGATGGATTCTTTACCAGATCAAGTTGCACAAATTACTTGCAGAAATCTATCACGGCACAAAACACTAAAACAAAGCATTCCAAGTCTAAAGCTCTAGTTTCACAAGCACATACTTTAACTCAGCACAAGGAAGCTTTAGTGCTAAATGAAAGACAAGCCATCTCCTGTAAGACATCTCTTGCCCACTCAGTCCAGGTAATGCTCTGTCTTCTTTCTTTCTCAATGTCTCAATGCATATGCATAGACACTTATTAAGATTTCCACTGAATCAAACCAAGTACCTAATATAATTTTACACTAAAACGGCCAAAAAAACAAACCCAAAAGGTGACAGAGTAATTTTGCAACTACAATAAGGAAAAAACAAAAGCAAATAACAGAAGTGTGATGACAATCCTTTGCTTAGCAATTCAGAGTTAGTATTACTAAGGACAGTTATTATGAACAACAGTGGTGGCCCTAAATGAGCTGTGAAAGCAAATTCTTAAAAAAAAACCCACTGTGAATCTCTATAAATTAGCAGCATTCACTTCAGACACATTAAAAAACAGAAGCAGAGAAGTAAGCCATTCTGACTAGGATAGTGGATAAGCTAGCACCAAGATATCAACTTCACCATCTTCAACAGTTTTAATCAAAAACTATTTTCTGTAAGTATTTTTCTATGGACGTGTATTTCAGTATTTCTCATCTTATATAAAAAACATTAAGTCAATTATGACAGAGTTATTCTCTAACAGAGCCTGATCAAGGTTTCAGCTGTCCTGGGACCTAAATTTGAAAGTTTCATAAACCATATTTTGAGTAAGGCAACAAAAAACATCCTTCTTCCACATTTATCAAAATTGTACATGCTAGATAAACATACTAATGTACTTGAAGATTGATGCAAATAAATAAACTGGATAATGTGCAGAGGAATGGAACAAGAAAGGTCAGTGCTCTAGAGAAGATGACCTATGAGAGAAACTTTTAGGAATTAGGTCTATTTAGCCTAAACACAAGATGCCTGTAAAGAGAAGGCATAACAGCATTCAAATATGCGGAATTTTGCTATGCAGAAGAAGAGAATCAGATGTTCTCCATACCCACTAAAGAACATACAGGTAGCTAAAGGCTTAACTGTGCTAAAAGCACAGGTCACACACTCGGAAACACTTTTCAACCAGAAAGGTAGTTAACCACCCAAAAGGGGTAATGAATTCTCCATCACTGCAGGTTTACAACACCAAGCTAAAACAAAAGCTGCTGAATGGCCCAGCCCTGGGAAGGAGAGCTCACCATGCCAGGTGCCTTTTGGCCCATGATCTTCAACAGAATGCAGCAGTCTAAGAGGAGGCTCTGTCAGTCATTAATACAAACTTACACCCTGCAGGTAGTGAGGGAAAATAGTTCCACTTAAAATTCCTCTCTCAGTCCTCCTCTGCATCAGTTTACACTCCAGAACTAAACCCCTCTTCCTGCACCTGGCAGCTGTGCTGCCTGCAGCAGGTGAGCAGCATCAGACTGAGGTGCTGATAAAAACTATGTGAATTTCTCCTCAAGCCACCGAAGAGCAGAGGCAAAGTTCACAGCCCTCTCCATTTAAATGTAATTCTGCCTCAGTAAAGAGAGGAACCACTGACAACACTGAAAAGCTCCACCTGTAAAAGAACTGGCAGTCACCTACAGAAGACAGTGTTTATCTTGCTCTGCTGTGTTTTTATTTGGAAAATCATGAACAGACTCAAAGACAATTCTGAACAAGTAAGTTTTCCAACAAGCCATTTTTAACAAGAAGACACAAGTGTCATGGCAAAAGAGTTTGTGAAGAAAATTTCCTTCCTCTTAAGTTTCCTGGAGTTTGGGGTTTTATGAAAATCAAGGTAAAAAAACCCCAAAACTTTAACAATCAGATAGAAACTTCTGATAGTGCTTTTCTAGTGCTACTCTAGTATTACAAAGAATATCTGGAACCATCAGCAATATATA
This sequence comes from Irena cyanogastra, assembly GCA_013397155.1. Classification (NCBI taxonomy): domain Eukaryota; kingdom Metazoa; phylum Chordata; class Aves; order Passeriformes; family Irenidae; genus Irena; species Irena cyanogastra. The sequence continues at coordinate 144,583 of VWZV01003701.1, forward strand.
AACGTGACTGTCTTACAACTGAACTTGTTGATTTTTTTGTTTTCTAGTAAGACTTCCAAACCATATTCACTTTATTTTCTCTTTCCATCACTATCAATTATGAGACTCAAGCTTCTAGTTAAATTACTGGATGCTCAAATTTACCATCATCTGATGGTCTACATCTTTACATTCACAAAGGAAAATTAATATTTCCAATGGGAGGTGAATTTTTCAAAGCATGACAAAGACAAGCAGAAAAGTGGCGATCTATGAACAGAATCTCAAAAGTCAACTATCTGTTAGGGAATAAATTACAAACAAGCACACTTTAACCCTTAAAAGCCAGCCAACAAAAGCTGAGGGTCCAAAATGCCTAATAAAATCCGCGGTCAAGTGTTCTGTCTTCTATTAAATCGTAAGCCAAAAAAATCACTTCTCTATACACCAATGTCTTGTACCAATCAACAGCAATTTGGTTTTGGCACAATTAACTCACAGTCTATTTATAGCTATCCAAGACAAAGTTCCTGCTTAGCTTCTTTCTGTAAGCAAATTCCAAAGCCAGGGATTTGAGACAGACAAAAGCTAATGTCTTCTGCTTAAATAGCCTGTTCCTCAGCCCCAACACTTAATCTGCTAACTCCAACTGGTAGCACACAAAAGCTGCAGGATTCACAGCAGTGAATTCAAGATTGATAGATGTGCATTTCTGTAGGCCCATCATGCCCTGGCTAAGCATGATTATTGGACAGACTGCACCAGCTCAGTCAGCTTAAGGTCTCCATGGGTACTGTTGGGCCACAACAGCTATCTCACTTTCCCCAAATGGTTGAAAATAGCACAAAAATCACAAAAACTGGACAGGATGAGACTGAAGTTTCCTATGAGCAGCAGAAATAGGTTATGACAATATGAAACATTATAACACAGTTTTATGATGCAATAAAGTCATTTCTGTGCACACCCTGACATGCAGAGCAGCTTTACCACTTCTCTCAGCGTGAGAGGGCTCACTATCTATCTAGTATCTAGTGTTGCTGAGACCAAACAATTACTCTTAGTTTCTGTGAAACATCATGAGCCTGTGCATAACTCACTTGGTTTCAAATTAGGCTCTAGAGTACAGCAATGCCAGAAAAGAGCAGGACTGAATGGTTATTCCATGAACACCATGAGGAAGATACAGATCACATGGGAGTCTGCTCCAGCTTTGCTTCAGATGGTAGCACAACGTCATTTCACTATCACAGCTCCTTCCCGGCTAACTTAAGGGCCTCCTGGGGCACAGTTCTACTGCCCAAAGAGGTACAAGGGACAGACTGTCCTTTGACAACTTGTTAGTCTCCACTATTTCAAACATCATTGTCAATGAAAGATTTTACAAAACTAAATTTAAAATATTTAGATGACAAAAGCAAGAAAATTATACAACTCAGAGGTTCCTGAAGATAAGCTCAAGAAAACTATATGCAGTCAATATGAATGAATTAAATAGAAAAAAAATTAAGTACTTCCACAAACCTTAAGTTAAGGACACAAAATACATAAGCTAAGTACACAAGATGTTAATTCACAGCAGGCAGCATTTTCCCTTAAAAAAACCCACATTAAATCACATCCTGTATATTATTTAGAATTTGCCCGAACAAATGAAAAAGCTAGCTTTGGAAACTTATGATAGCACCACACTAGTGACAACAGTTACCAAATGCTAGCCCTAACAAGCTGTTAGGCACCCAAACAATTCAATACTGATGTCCAACCTGAAAATCATCTGCCTTTACACTTGCAGTTTTATTTATGCTGTAGTTATGCATTTCAACAAGTAGTGTTTGTTCAGTAGTCCTTACGGTTTTTGGTAAGTGTCTTGGCAAAACACACAGGGTAAGACAGAGTACATAAGATTATTAAAATGAAACAATTTTTAAATAATTCCTCAAAGAAAACAGTATGTTGATCATTATAAGCAAACTCTCAAATAATGTTTCAAAGATAAAAGTAATCCAGCCTACCCAGACCAGCAAACATAAAGAAGAAAGTGCTTCCAAATTGAATAGTTCTTCAAAAAGGTGCATTTAGACAATTACACTTCATGAATCTCATCTCCTTAACACAGACTCTCTAGGAGGGAAACTGAGTCCAACACAAAACATAACTGAAGCTAAAAAGCCGAGACAAAACGGAAGTACAAAACAGACCTTCATAATCAACAGCACAGTTGCCAACTAAACCGGCATAAGATCAAAACGGCAGCAAGTACTTAAATCAAAGCAAGTTTATTCAAATGCATATGACTGTATTTCACAGGCGTCTAGCGCTCCAGGCATCTCCATTCATTCAATGGTTCCGAGCCTAGCAGAGCTGGGAAGGTCCGGAGCGCTCACGGCTGGCGGGAGCGCGGCGCAGCGCGGCACTCCTCGAATGGCTCTGCCCCCTCTCGGCTGCTCCCAGCACGGCACCACCGCGCCAAGGCTCCTGCCCAGCCCCACAGCAGAGCGCGCCTCACCTTTCAAACCTTCTCCAGATGAAAAAAGCCTGAACTATTTCATACATTACCCTATCCCAACTGTGTGTATGCGTGACCACTGTATAAACATTATTTTAGAAAGAAACCAGAAGGGTTATGTCCAAACTCACTCATAAAGGCCAAGCAGGTCTGGGGAGACACAGAGCCGTATCATTTATAAAAAAAAAAGGGGGGCATAAATGAAAAGCACAGATGAGCTAAGACAGCAGCAGACACACTCCAGAGATGGGACAGGAATCGAGAAAAGATAAAAAATTGCTGCATATTTCATTACTTGTTCACTCAGCGACAGGACCTGTGTTAAAACAGAGCTATGGAATCACCTACCAGGCTTACACGAACATAACCAAACACAGCCATGAAGAAGGAAAAAAAATTACACCCAGTCTGACAGTCCTTTTCTCTCTTTCCCCACTCCCCCTCCCGGTCTTTCTTTATTTGGTCCCATCAATGAGGAAAAGCACCAAAACCAATTTGTGTCTGTTATCTGTTTTAGTGTATTTCTACTGTCTCCAGCCAGCCTCCATAATCACACGGCAGTCCTCTCTTAGGATGCCCTCAGGCCCAACAAAGGGAGAACAACACAGATTAACGTTCTGTATTTGGAAACATACAACAGTTTGAGTTGTGCTACATTCAAAATTCTTAAAAGCAACAGGTTAGAAAGCAACTCAGCCAGCTTGCCTTGCTCCCCAGAGTAACTTACAGCAATTCACAGAGGCATCCCCATTGCAACTGGCAAAAAAAGCATTCCCAAAATATATTCCCTCATCCTTTCTAGCAAATGAACTGTAGTCTAACTGAAGCAAGAGCCTGCAGCGAACATTAACCTTCCACCACTATTCCCCAGTCCTCCAGTGTAACATGCATGTCCTTTTCAAATGCTCCTATGAATGTTCCTGATCAAAATACAATCCTGCTCCTACCTCTGAGAGTACATGGTCAAAGAAATCTCTTCAGGTTATAAAAAAAACGGTCTGTTCTCTCATTAGCTTTTATAAATCTACTATAAATTTTCCTTAAGCATGAAGAACCGTGAGACATGTGAAACTAATGTCTCTGTAGAACACCCTATTAAAGCTTCTCATCATCTGGGTGTTTATGCTGAACTCACTTCATCACTGCTATTTATGCTTCATTTGCTAACTGCTGAACTATCTACTATAGGGACATACTCCACATAGGAAGATGGATGCTACCAGAAGTTGAAATTTACCTTTCATGGTTCAGTCCTTTTCAAATTCATTCTTCTGCATTACAAGAAATTCAACATTACCAGAACTAAACTCCATTGCACAACCACCAGAGCATGCAGCTAATGCTCTGTCACTAGAATTAACCCTAAACATGTTGCGCATGCTTAAATTTGCCTATCTGAGCTCTCTGCAAGTGTCTCTGAAGACAGTGTGCACATAGGGTTTACTAGCTTCTTCAGCGTGCTCCCAACTTTCAGTTACCTGCCCTATGATTGTGGAATAAAAACACTGAAAGAAAAAAATAAACAAACAAAAAAGCCACTCACAGATTAATAGACAATTTTAAATAGGATAAAGAAAGACAGTACACACTTGTTATATCAAGCACTAATGGCAGTGATGCCATAATGAGAAGAAAACAGACTCTAGTTCTTATCTAGTTTCCCCATAAACAAGGGACACATTACTCAGTTTGAGAACTCAGAGCTCCATCCTGTAACGGAGACAACATCCTCAAAGCTGGACTCCCCACTTAACAGAAAGTTGCCCAACAGGAATAAGAAGTTGATCCTGAGGAAGCTGAGGTAGGAAAAACTCACCACAAAGAGGTCATATATCTTGCACTGCGCTACAAGTCAGAAGTGATAAGTAACAGAAGCCTAGCCACACACGGGTTAGGAAGTTTTACAGGGAACACTGGAGCAGTAATACACAGTTGCCAAAACCACAATTATACGTTAGTTTACAGAGACTTAGGGAACATGCAGTGCTGCAGATGAGTCACAGCATGATACTGTATGAACTCTACACTGCAAGAAATCATCCCAACAATATCCAGACTCGTTGTCCCCTTCACGGGCTTATAGGACACTCTGGATGCACTGGGAATCCAATTCTTCCAAAGAACTGTGAAATCTTGATCGTCTACAGTTGTGCACTTCATCTGTTACATCCCATGAGCCTCACCGGTTTTCTTCCCCGCTATGTCCCATTTCACCCTCTCCCCTCATCCTCCTAACCATCTGACCATAAAAGTTTCGGATTTTAAAAAGAAGAAAACCTTCACATCCACATCCCAAGTATTCCCATACTAGCTGCATGTCAGAGCACACTTTTTAAGCCTGAGCACCAAGAATCAGCATGAAAAACAAACTTATGACAAGCAGCAACTCCGATCTTCTAACAGCAGGAATATGCATCACTGGAAGTGTAAGGCAATTATCTCAAGACAACAGGTAGAGAAATAAGTTACTTTACTGCCTCGCTCAGCATCAACATCCAAAAGCTTTTACATCCAGGAATAGGTATCAGTTTGTATCTGAAAGAGAGATCCGTGGCAAAACGGGTATGCCAGTAAGGTTATCAAGCAAAGCAAAAATGATACAGTGCTGTGACTCTACAAGTTACAGACAATGGGAGAATTTTTCAGCAAGGTTCAAAACACTAGAATCTACATCTCTGTTCACTTTTCTCCATTGCTCAGCTGCTTCAGAGACAGTTTCACAACTGCAGTGTTGTAGAGAAAACAGAAAGACCTCTCATCGACAGAAAAGTAGAGTGGGGTATTTGGTGTATTTAAGCACACACCATGAAGATCCTGCCCCTCAAGAAAGAAAAAAAAGATAATTTACAATCCTAAATTAGAACTGCACTCACAACCATTTGAAAAGTACAAATCCAAACACAAGGACTAACCTTGAATTCTCTGACTAATAAGGTACTTAATGAGCAGCTAATAAAGACCTGTCTTTTATCTTAATAAAGAATACTAAAAATACCTCAAAATGAGGATGGCTTACCCCAAAAATTACACAGTAGTTACTACCATTTTACATGATACTTATGAAGCATTATCAGCAGGGTGAAGACCAAAAAATGGAAAGACCAACTGCTGATTCTGAGCAACTAAAAGCATACACTGGAAACCAGCAGAGATCTTAGTCAAAATACTTCATCAACCACTGTGCAGGCCGCAGAGAGCTTATTTTAATAATACAGTAACCTATTAAAGAGATCTCTACTTTAAAACAATAAAATAAATCAAAATCTAGTATTAAAATTTTATTGTGTAGTACAAAAGTACTTTTGAAACAACACTTAAAACAAGGGACCAGATACTGAAGTGATTCACAACCCAGGAATCAATACCTGCACAGCCTTAGTAATTTTCTTTATTTTACACTTGGATGAATAAAATTCATGCTGCAGCATGCTTTGCTGCATCTGTATGGGAATGCCCAAAGTCTACACAAGCATGGCTTATGCAACACAATGAACATGAGACAATGCCTTTGAACGCTGAAGTCCATTTTAGATTGTAGCACCTCATCTGCTTTTCAACAGCAGACTCTTTCTTTTTACACCTGTCTTCTTTTCAACATAATCATTTTTTCTTCCTTGTCTTCTTCCTTCTTTCTTCTACTCAAATGTGTTTTTTAAGCAGATGGAGAGTCTTAATGATACCTCAGTTATACCCACTGGTAAGCAAAACTGACAAGTGTTTAGAAAATTAACAAGCAGAAGAGGCAAAATATCCCAGATAATTTCTTTAACAGGACTTCAAAATACTATTTGATATTCGCTTTAGAGAAACACAAATTCTCCGCACAGAGAGTTACAGAGGTGTAAGACATATAACTTGGACTATAAACACTAAGATTCAATAAGAATTGGCAAGTCTCACTGATACAAGTCCTGCCAACTAAACACAATAATGGAGTGAACTCTACTTTCCATCCAACACACTTACAGAAGAAATTTCTGAGACAGTGAATAGGATGCCCGAACTAATTTTAGATTAGTCTAAAACGGCACAAGTAAAGCTAAAGGTCTGTAACACAACCCAGTTTCTAAGTGCTACACCAAAGCCAATCCCACTGAATTAGCAGAAACAATTCTTGTAGAATCCCATACAGGAAGAGGAGTATATTCTGTGCTAGCATTTATTTCTAAAATACATGAAAGTGTAGTGCAGATTCAGTGAGGCTAAACCAGTCACAGTGTATGTTTAATAACAGTTTTTGCTTGTCTTCATAAAAGAAAAAGTTAGTGTTCATTTTTCTGGTATTTCTAACAATGCCTTTCCTGCCCCCAGCATGTTTTACAATGGCTGACGAGGAACTGCCTTGGACCTGAACAGCCCTGAGCCAGAAGCAATCTGTACAACATAACAAGCATACTTAAAGTCGCAATCCAGCAAAATGCATTCAAAGCTGGGCCAAAATCCATTAATTCCACAGAACTAGAAACACAGAGATGTCAACACATGTAAATACAACTACCCACTTGAGAAATCAAAGCATTCTATGTCTCATTCTAAGTTCCATTCTTCAGAGAGAAAGCGAGCTACATGGCGAACATACTTAACTCCCTTCCAAACAAAAATCTTGCTCACAATATTTGAAAGCTCCCAGCTCGCCCACTTCCTGTTTTTCACAGCAGGCATTACAGGCAGTCTGTACCATGAGAGTTTCTTCCTCCAGGGCGTATCTCACAGGGAGCACTTCAGCAGGTCTGCAGGCATGTCTAAACTATATAGCAAGTCATGCTGCCAAGAAACCAAAACCAGTTTTAGAACCAGTACAGTCACCATCAGCTACACCATTTTCAGAATATGAACAACTACCCATGGTACGGCCCTACATTGACAGCAGCTGGTCCACACATTTCTATGTGTCTCAGGCTTATAAAGGAGCTTTGTGTTCCTGCAGGATGGTATGCAAGATTTGTCCAGAATGCTGCCCACCTTCACACAGCAAAAGCAGATACAAAAATAGGTTCAGCTCTTCTGCTGGTTTCCCTTTGCCTATTTTTAAGCTGATGCAGTCCCTGACTTTTAATCACCATTACTGTTATTGCACTATCTGTATATTGCTGATTCACACTCTGGTCTCTCCCCAGACAGAGGCAATCTTTGCTGTGAAAAGTACAGCCCTCAGTTTTCACCTTTGGATAGAGACACTCCTGAAAGCAACAAAGGGTGCTTGTACAGAAAGAACATTTTTGAAACACATGAAAAGCAAGGAGGACATTATATCCATGTTCAGTTTCAGGTAAGTCAACTTGTGAGGCCAGTTGTGTTGTTACGACTTCCAGGTAGCAACAGGAGTCTGATACTGCTTTTCTTCATTCTATGTTTTTTTCCACTTGCAATTAGACACAAGACACTAGAAACAGTGCTTGACTCATTCATAATGGAGCAATAACTGCAAGTAAAGCTCACATCTTATTTTCTAACACCAGAACTTTATTCCAGCATCTTTTCAGGAAGTGTTGTCTCAAAAGCTTAGGAACATGTAGGAAAGAGGTTAAACCAAACACTTTTAAGTAATAGCTCTCCAAGACACTGTGACAACAATCTTTCATCTTAGTATTTCTAGCTTTTCCCCAAGATTCTAACAGTTTTACATAAAACTAATAAATTCTAGCAACACAGCAACTGATTTACAAAATAGCTCTTACAAAACATTTTCTTCTTGTTTTTGTGCACACCATAAACAATATTAAGTTTAATTTCAAGAAGTGTTTGACATTTGGATCATTTAAGCAAAGTTACTATTACTGAGTAGCTGCTTCACTGTATAGGACAAAAAGATTAAATCCCTATTTGACATTCTATCTGACCTTCCCAGATTACTTAATATAAAAAAAGCCAAACACACCTTCTTAAGAACAGACTGACAAGAATTATTTAACTTCAAAAAGAAGAAACTACACTGCGTAATTTCTACCCATCACCTAGCATTGAGGCTTTTCTGCTTGTTCCATATAATGTATGTACATATATTAATATAAACTAAATCAAGACTTAGATTTAATAATGACTAGAAACTAGTGGTCAATTTCATGGACAACTACCAAAATTATTTTGGGACTCCTCTCCCAGCAACCTCAACTTTTATTAGGTTTTTGGTTCTCCGTTTCAGATTCTAGATGTAGACTTATTTCTATTCTAGTGTTATAAACAGTTAACTTTCTAAAAAGGTAAGGTATCAAAAATTTAACATAGTTCCTTTCTTCACTGCACTCCCATCTTCCCTACATCTCTCCCAGGAAAATTCCAAAAGCACAGAACAGCCATCTGAATCTGGACAAGCCAAAAGTAGCTTCTGGAATAATATGCATTAGAACAACTAAGGTAAAGAGGAATTAAATTTAAGAAAGCCATAATGAGAATATATTTGCAATCTTATACAAACAGCTGCCACAAATAAGGGTTTTTGGACCAGCACTCCACTTGTCTGTGGAAAGAGCATAACTATGCCAGAATTGTACTACTAATTTAATAATCACCTGGGCTCCCTAAAGTAGTTCAGCACTTGAATCATTCAGTGTCTTATTTCTACCTAAGAAAGATCAACAGCAACAAAGGAAAATGAGATGCAAGTGTTTAATGGTATCATGACATGTTCAAGAAAAGAAACAGCCATTCTGTGAAATCGGGATTGTTTTTAGAAAAATGTCAGGACACACAAGTTTTTAGTCATTCAGTATACAACTTTAGGTGCAAGACACACCTGAATTTGAATTGATTAGTAAAATTTAATTTTCTAATTTGACTAGTCAAATAGTCAATACTATACAGAAGTATTCAGATAATACTTGTATATTGAAATATGGTATAAATCCAACTTTTCAACTTTTTTTTCAGCATATTTTGCATGAAGGAGATTAAATGTGGTCAGCTTAGGGAATTTTTAGGATTGGGGAGGCAGAACAAAATGATGGGGAGATTTTTAAAGTACTTGGAAAGGAAGGAGAAATAGCATTCTCAGCTCTGTGGAACCTACGAGGTACAATCCTGTATCATCCCACCTCCACCATACTGATCATCTCTCCTGAAATAAAAGATCATTTACCTGGAGTAGACCACCTCTGCTCCAACGCAAACACACACATCACCAAGTGAAAACACACCACTTCTCTCCTGCTTCCTCTTGGGTTTCACCAATTACAGTTAAAAATCAAGAATTAATTTATTTCCCATCTACTCTTATGAAAACCTTTCAATTCAGTTTAGCAAGTAAAATGTCCAAAAAAGGCTCTGAATTACATCCATCTGATGCCTGCCTTGTCAAGAAAATCTAACCATTCTGAAAGCATTCATCCTGTAATCATTCTGCTTAATGCCAGGAAAACACTTCACCTCCTCACCTTCAGATCAGAAAGGGATCAGAAGGGGATTTTTAAAAGCATAACTAAAACTGAAAACATCTGATGGCAGTTTGACAGCTCTGAACACTCACCCCAGAAAAACTTATCTACAGGGCTCACTCATACTGTTACCTGTAATTTTGTATCCATATGCAGCCAGCTGTCCAGCCATGTATTCACCATCTGAATTATTGTGAGAACATCCCCATGTACGAATCCAGATTTTCTGAACACCAGGAATAATGCTGTCAAGTAAAAACGAATGAGAAACGCAAGTTAAATGATGAACAAGCTTCCCCTTTAAGCCCACTGAACTGACTGAATGAACTGTGGGTCTTCAAACATAAAATAAGCAATGGAAACAGTAACAACTCCAAAACAGCTGAGGAAAAACAGTAATTATGTGATTTTAGTGTAATGGGTACTAGGTCTTGCTGGGATAGAGTAACAAAAACCCATATAGGGCTGTGTTTTGCGTTTGCGACTGGAACAGTGCTAACACACTGGTGTTTCAGCTGTCATTGAACACGTGCTTGCTTGTTTCCTACTGTGCTCCATCCTGCCACAAGCAGGTTGCAGATGGACAACAGGTTAGGAGGAACATACACAGAACAGCTGACCAACAGGATAATTCATTCCAGATGACGTCATGTTCAGCAATAAAAGCTGTGGGTTTGGTCTTTCCAAAATAACCACTGTTCTGAGACTGGTTGGGTACCAGTCTGCTTGTGGGAGGTGGCGAATGGCTGCTTTTGCATCACTTGGGGTTTCTCCCTGCTCCTTCCTTCACTTTATCTGTCTTCATCTCAACCCACAAGTTTTCTCACTTTTACTCTTCCAGTTCTCTCCCTTGTGGTAGAGTCAATCCACCACAACTAGCAAGAAAAGAGACAGAAAACAGTTTTATCATGGAGAAGGTACAGGAGCTGTAGGATAACAACAGAATTAGTACATTGGAGTTATGTTAAAGCAACAACTAAAACCCCAACAAAACACACAAACACAAAAAACCAAGAATCCCAAACTTAAACTCCCCAACTCTCTCAAAATTATCGTATCATGTAACAAGTAACCTTCAAGTGACAGCACTGAAATTAGGCCCCCAGCAAACAAACTGCAACCCTTTGATATTATGGCATGCATTGACTGCAGTTCCCTCCACAGAAGCCAGCTCTATAAATTAACTTGATGGCCACCAGCCACACAAACAGTGGAAAGCCCCCATCTCAACCTTTCCAGGCTACAGAAGCAGCACGGCAGACATGCAGCATGGAGCTAGCACATACAAAGCTCCAAAAACCAACAAAAAGTTCTGCAAGAAGCTCTCATTGAAATTCCTGGGATAACTGCCAATGAGCTAAAGAAACCAGTACAAGAACACCACACATCCTGGAACATAATACTGCACCCTGCCTACAGCTTACCCCCCCCACACCCCCCCCCACTTCTTTTTTAACATACACTTCCCCTTCCTAAAAGTAGAAATTTGTTGATGGAACATTAATGATCATTAACTGCAAACAGAGGGTATTTAGACTTCCTGCTGCCTAAACAACACATGTTCAATGTGCTTTCTTGGGTACAAAACACTAAAACACAGCCTGATAGAGAATATATAGTACCTGAATGCTTTGGGGCAGGAACTACTGGTGTGAGGGATCTACAGAGCACCAGTTCAGCTGTCGATATATTCCTGGCAGACTGGGGCCTATGCACTTCTAGGGGCATGCAGATAAAAATGCATTATAAAATCTCTCTTGAACACCAGTGAAAACCCAGAATTTTGTTTCTTCACAGGAAATTAAATTTCCATTAAAAAATTATTTTCATCTTTATCATCTAGGGAAATTTTATCTACCAACTTGAAACTAATGTTTGAAAAAAGAAAAAAAAAAATAAAACCAGATAGCAGACCTGCAGTAGAAACTATAATCAATAACTGAGTTGACCTATACTCTAATCAATTCCACTGCAGCAGAAAGTCGATTCTGTTCTTACGGAAATCACAATCACAAGTAGGAAAAATGCAAAGATGCATTTCATGCTCATTGCATACTATTTCCACTGAAATAAAACAGCAAGTTCAGAAGAAGCTTCACCATGTCACTTGCAGGATGTACACACAAGAAATACAGCCTTTGCAAATTCCAGGATGCAGAAAAGAGGCTGAAAGACTGAAGCAAGAATGATGTACCCTTCATGAAAGGGCACTGGTTCAAGGATTAACAGTTCGGCACACTGAGCATACACAAGTCCCTGGGCTCTGACAGGATGCACCCACAAGAGAGACAGGGACCAGGGAGACAGTCCAACAAAGGGCCATAAAGATCATGAAGGGACTGGAACACGCCTCATAACAGAAATGGCTCAGAGTGCTGGGACTGTTCTGCCTGGAGAAGGCTCAGGATGATCTCATCAAAGTATATAAACACCTGAAGGGAGAGTGCAGACAGAGAAGGCAGAGCCAGGATTTTTTTCAGTGGTGCCCAATGACAGGACCAGAGGCAACACACACAAAGTGAAACACGGGACGTTCCCTCTGAGCATCAGGAAACACCTTTATCACTCTAAGAATGACCAAGAACTGGCACAGGTTACTCAGGAAGGCTGCAGAATCTCCATCTCCTGGAGATACTCAAAAACTGCCTAGTCAGAGTCCTGCCAACTGCTTCTCTGTGGCAGTGCTTTGTGGCAGTGGGTTTGGAAAAGACGACCTTCCAACCCCAACCCTTTCGCAACTCTCAGGATTTTGTTCCTATTTCTCATTTCAGATGTCAAAAGGCTACTCCAGAACTGCATTTTGAAGAGGTCAGATTGTATTTAGGCAATTAAGATTAAACAGACAATTTTTCCAAAATCTTTTGCACAGAAAAGAGTAACAAAAACCATTTTCCAGTCTGATTATTCCATCTATCAACATCTCAGCGATAATTGATTTCTACAGAAAATCTGTCTAGGAAAAGGAATTTGCTTAGGATTTATTATTTATTCTCTCTACAGTCTACAAGGACTATTTTACTTATTTTTATCTTGTATACAGATTTTACAATAAGATATAACACAAACTTCCACCTTACTTTTAAAATCTGACAAGCACATAGGAAATAACAAGAAAAGCCTCAACACAGGGTCGTGGTAAGACTTTACCTGTCACTTGGGGGCTCCTCATCTGTCTGAACGTTTTTTTGGGAGTTGTGTTTTCGCACTTTGGGAAAAACATTCTTTCTCACAAACCGCCGATCATGTGGCTTCAAATCTTCCGCTGACACGATGTCTTCAATATCCACAAGCACTGACTCACAGGCAGCAGGCATCTTCAAGAAGTGTCAGGAGAAGACTGGCATTAGGAAAGCATTTGAATACAAAACCAAGGCCTCGTATCTACTGCACATTTCTCATAAAGAAAAGTCAGATACATATCTAAGCATATGTACAATATATCACACATATGAGGGCTGCTGAGCACGTAAAAACAATCCACTATCACAGACATTTTCCGAATGCCCTCGTCTCCCGACACCTCAAAAACAGGAAGGGAGACAGTCATGAACCATATAGATTCTAAAGGGCTTATTTATCTATACCTTGTCATCTCTTAATTCAAAACCCCTCCTTCTCCTCTGACATGACACATTCAAGATACAGGTATTTTTAATCATGTCAGCATCATAATAAAATAGTGAGCTCATGTCATATGATGGATGTACTTTCATTCACACCACAGAAACAGAACAAAATACACAGAATTCAAGTGACTGCTCCAGAGGCCATTCTGGCTCTCCTATTCATGTGTGGACACTATCCAAATGTGTTTTCACAGTCCTTTTGAAAATAAACCAAACTATTCCTGGAATTCCTGATACCACATGCCTTTGATCTGAATTAGTTCATTCACTAGGACAGTAAAATAAAAATTTCTGTTTTCAGGTACAGAATGTTAAACAACTATACCTAACTAATAAAAAATAAATATCCTATAATATGGCTAGAATAATATATTCAAAGATTTCCAATATCTAATTATATTTTCCACAAAAACCTAAATATATATGCATATGTATGTCCCAGCAGATGTGAAAACCCAGATTGGTTCTCAGGAATCAAAAAAAAGCCATTTGCTAGAAAAGTCTATAAAAAGAGTTACTGCATTAATTACACACCACACTGTGCTGTAAATCCTAATTAGAATAAAGTCTGAAGTACCATTGGAAACTCAGGTGTTTTACATAAACCAACAGCTTACTAAGGAAATCACACAAGGGTATTTCACAGTTTACAGGAAAAATACAACACTTTCCTAACTGACAATGAAAAACAAAAAACCAAGGCTTTAACTTCTTTAAAATTATACTTCAGTAACTGAAGATTTGCTACTGGCAAAAAAACACTCCCAGATGTTTCAAATGAATTATTGAAGAACACAGGAAGTTAAACACCTGTGCATTTTCCCAGCATGTGTATTTCAGTCAATCTTGCAAAATATACTTCAAAATAAAGCTTCATGTAAGCTGAACTATCACACATATGCATTTAACTTAAAAAGGAACAAAGAGGATGCATCTGCCCAAGCTACTAAGGCAATTAGCATTCTTTTAGATAAAAAAAACCCAGGATCTATAAAATAATGCAGCAAAAGGTGAACAAAAATAAACATTTGTGAAAAGTCTAGCAATAAAGAATATAAGGGAAAGGTGACATCTCTTACACTAATTTATACCACTGAGAATATGTACAAATAGGTAAAGTTATCAAATCAATATCTGGAAGGGAATTAAAAGTTTTGATTTGTTGTTTTTTCTCTCTTACAGAAAAATATCCAATATAATGAAGCAGCTGGAAAAACAAATAAGCTTAGCTTATTTCAGTGACCCATGGAAGAAAGCCAAACTAAAATTCCTACCTTTTTAAGCACAGTATAAATTCTCTTGGACAGTAAACCTGGGGGGTGGGGGGGGTAAGGAGGAGGAAAAGGAAAAAAAGACATGGCATGAACAAGCAGAACTAGCAGACGGAAAGCCATGAATTCATGTTATTGTCCAACAAGCACTCATCCTCCCTTTGGAGAAATACATTCCTGGTGCAGTTTGGCCTCATGTGGACCGGGTACACACACTGGCTGGCTGGCAAGGTAGAAGACTTCCCACGTTTTCCCTGTCTCCTGAGCAGAGGCACTGTTCTTTTTATCCTTCTTCTATAGAGTATTTTTTTTGTCAAAGTCAGATGTATTTAAGTTATCTCAGACTTCCACGAGATTCCGTCTTCAATCAGTTTAAAATTTTGAATGAAAGAAGGGAGAAAGATTAACAGCAAATTTTAGTTCAAGTCATTCACGATTTTTTTTAAATTAAAACACTGTGAAGTTATTTTAAAACAGATTACTTGATATCTGCACTAGTTCCATATACATGCATGAGATCTCCTTCCCAAGGAAAAAAAAAATAAAGATGCATTCCTGCACCTATTCTGGTACATGGACTGAAAGAAGAAGCGATAACAAAATTAGAAGTTAATGGATTCTTCTCATACAGCCAAGCTGCACCTACAGAACTCTACATTTTTCTTTAAAAAATGTTAGTAAGCAAATAAAAAACCAGAGTTCTTTTAACATCTTGTCACAAACAAAACTTTCCTTGTGCCAGTCTGGCTTGGTCACCCCTCCTCAATCTCCTCGCACATACCAACAGAGAACTTCCATCCAGGTGTAAGAGGACCACTCTTTTCAGCTATTTACCAACAGGCGCCTCCGGTAAAGCCCCGCAATTTTACTCCCGGCCTCAAGCACAGCAGAAGAAAACTGCAGTGTTAGCACACAGTAAGACCGAGTTTAAAGCGTACATGTATGTGTGTGTGTCTATATATATGTCCGTATCATAGAACGATGGAATTGTTGGCCTTGGAAGGGACCTCCAGAGATCATCCAGCCCTGCCACGGCAGGGCCACGAGGAGCAGGTTACAACGGAATGTGCCCACGTGGGTTTTCTAATGTCACTAGAGAGGGAGACCCCGCAACCTCCCTGGGTAGCCTATTCCAGTGCTCTGCCACCCTCAATGTGAAGTTATTCTCCCTGTTAAAGTGAAAACTCCTGCGTTTTAACTCATGGCCATTGCTCCTCGTCCTGTCACTGGCTACCTGAAGAGTCTGACACCTGCCTCTGAGATAGTTATACGCATTCACGAGACCCCCTCTCGGTATTCTGCTCTCCAGACTAAAGAGACCCAGTTCCCGCAGTCTCGCCTCATACACATATATACGCAAACAACATAGACATACATAAACCGACCCACAAATGCGGCCCACCGCCCGCACCACGCACATCCCGGAGCCCGGCTGGGCTCAGCCGCCCTACCCGGCTTCCAGCCCGCTGAGGGTACCTCATCCCTGAGCTGCATCCTGGCCGCCGACCCCTCCGGAGATTCCCGCCAGGACGTTCGTCTCCTCCTCCCGAATTCAACGCGCAGCGCTGCAGGGCCCCACAGGGGACGGCAGCATCGCGCGGGCAGGAGAAGGCGAACTCGGCCAGACCGTCACAGCCAGGCAGGGGAGGAAGGACGGGACGGAAAAGGAGGGGAGTGGAGGGGAGGGAAGGAAAGGCGGCTGGGGCCCACCACGACCCCGACACTCACCTGCGCCTCACCCGGGCTTCGCCATCGCGCCCCGCCCCGAGGCCTCGCGCGCGCAGAGGCGCCAGGACGGCGGCCGGCGGGGGCCAGAACAGCGCGGAGGGAGCGGCGCTGCCGCTTCGCCGCTGACAGCGCGGTCTCCCGGAGCCTTGGAGGCTCACCTTCCTTTTATTTGGAAAAGGGCAATTCCAGCAGTACCTATCCAGTTAAAGCGCTTGTGATGTTGATGTATCTGATCCAAATGGGTGATGAGCTGCTAAATCCTCTTCCGACCACAACGTGCTTTCTTTATTATTATTTTTCATCTTTAATTTCCTCAAAAGACAATGCTAGTAGCAACTTTGCTAAATACTACAAACGATATTGGTCAAAATATTTAGTATCAGATGGCTGAAGTTTCTGTCACTGTTTTCCTCCGAACTTTTCTGATTGATATTTAGTAGAACATCAGTGGTGGTTGTTGGATGGCTGAAGCTAAAGCTCTGAGCAGATTAAGCGTGCAGTGTCCTTGGTGATCTAAGTGTTGTAGAGAGTAAGCATATTATTATTGCTTTGGCTTTAGTATCCACAGTTAACCTAAAACGATTATTTATATTGCATCTTTAATATATTCTGTTTTGAGGCAGTCAGCTTTGGAATGTAAAAGTCATCATTTCCTGTAGTTGCATTTCAAATGTTACGTTTCTCTCTTTACAAGGAGCCTTTGGAATCAGTTTATTCTTTAAAAAGCAGATTGTAGTCTCCCTGGAACTGGAGAGAAAGGGAATGAAAACCCTGGATGTATTCCAAAATAGGTCTGTTGGTCCACTCACAGATAAAATGTGGCAACTTCTAATTACAAATGTAATCTCCCTCTCCTTTTTCTTACAAACTC
The DNA here is from genome assembly GCA_013397155.1 of Irena cyanogastra. Taxonomy (NCBI): domain Eukaryota; kingdom Metazoa; phylum Chordata; class Aves; order Passeriformes; family Irenidae; genus Irena; species Irena cyanogastra. The sequence goes on from VWZV01003701.1 coordinate 161,937, forward strand.
GTGCTTACCTTATATAGTGCTTTTCTGACAATGCTCACAGAAAGAAAAAAAAAGGCAAAAAAAGAAAATGTGGACAAAGAACAGGAGAGATTTAAAGAAGAGAACTGGGACAGAAAGAAATAAGCACTTCACTTAAATCAATCTTTAAAAACAAATCATTCTGAGCAGCACTGAGCACTATTAATATCACCCTGGTCTCATGATACAGCCATTGTTACAGTTGAAGATATATTTGCCTTCCTATTTGGTCTTTGTTTAGGCACACAAGTACTTTCCAAAGATGTTCTCAGTGAGACACTGTGTGATGTGTGATTTGTTACTTTTGTGGCATTTTTAGCCCAGGAGAGAATGGAGGAAAATATTTCAAAATAGGTGGCCACACTGATCTATTTCACACCTCCTCCAATAGAGTAAGAAGTCCCTGCTAGGTCAGTAGTAATGGTCTCTATATCCCCAATCAGCATTTTAACTGCTGCCTCATAAGGTTAGTGATTCTTTTCCTTTTTTCCTTTTCAGTTTCCCATGCTCAAAGTATTTCACACGCAGCCCTGGAATTCATCTTCTCTGTTCTGGGAGCCTTGCACTGCTCCCTCACAGCTGTCCCCACCCAACAGCCAAGTGTTTCTGCTCTGGTTAAAAACCCAGGTGGGCACACACCAGTGCTGGTTTACAGCTGACTAAAAGAGCAAAGCACAGCCTGCAAGACATAACCAAAAATCTCCAAATGGCCAACACTGACAAGCAGTACTCATCAAGGGGAGGCAGTGATCTCCAAGAGCAGCTCCCAGGCAGGAATAGCCCATGAGTGCCATACCTAGTGACATAAATAGGCCACACTGATCAGCTCCAGCATGATCCGGCAGAGCCTTTACTTTGTCCCACTGCCAAGAATTCATAGCAGCAAGCAGCCCTTGTGCCAGCACAGTTGAGGATGTAGCCGAGGATGTAGCCACAAATTGGAAGGCTACTCTCCCAGCTCACAAACCTAAATTGCTTTGTAGCACATTCACAGGAACCTGCGTGCAGACAGCAGGTAGCACAGCAGGGAGAGAAAGAAGCAGATAATTCCCTACTACCTCCTGATTGCAGGAAGAAAGTTTATCCATATCTACCTGGAAAAACTGCTTTTTATGTGGCAGGGGCTGGGAGTACAACTTCCAGTGCTGGCCTTCTCTGGGCTGGCAGCATACATGCTCCAGTTCCTTGAGTGTCCAAAGAAGAGCTTTAGATTACATCCTTTCCAAGTTTCCTGCAGACCTTACTTCCTACTCTTCAGGGCTGGTGGACTCAAAGACACCAGCCTCGGACTGAGTTACCAACTCAAGTCATAGGTTTGCAAGGAGTAGGTAGTCGGAAAAATACAAAAACTACCAGGAAAGTAAAATCCAAATCTCAGCTTCATGTCCTGGCTAGTAGAAGGTACATCCTTAGTGGGTTTAGAGCATCTCAACGAATATCCTTATGGAAGGAAACCAGCCAGAGAGGTGAGGGCTCAATTTTTATATGGCAACCTTATTTTCTGATAACTAACATCAATTCTGGGTGGATATGGGTGGGAAAGTATTCAGAAAAAAAAATGAGGAGTCCTAAAAGAGACATAAGAAATTAGATCTTTTTTTCCTCTATTCTTGAAATCTAGAAATTCTTGAAATCTGGCTTGTCATTTGTGAGCAACATTCAGCACCACTCAAAACTGGTAACAACCCATTTTTTTTCCTGTTATATATGACACTTTCTAAAATGTCAAGTTTTAGAAAGAAAATAGTGGGTAAAGAAACTCCCAGATTTAATAACACCAAGCATTCTTCTGATCATTGCTTAGCTGTAGAGTAGTAGTATCCAGGCAGATCTTACTTCAGCATGAAAAGCAGAATGGGGAGATGAATTCTACTCGTTTATGCTTTGGTTAATATCACTCCACTGACTTTGCTACACAGGCTCACGGTTCACTTGGTGTTGAGAAGTGTTGGCAGGAACACTAACAGCATTGTGCATTAATTGCATTTCACATGGGGGAAAAAAAAAGACATATACTAGATTCCGTGCTTTTAAAGATAGAGCTCTTTCATGCTACCGAAAGTACCCCACATATCTTTCATTCTTACAACAACAGAAATGTTCATGTCTGCATCAAGACCAAGGTGCAATTTATCCTTTTGGGTGTAAGTCGAAAGGAACATAGTCACTGTTTCTTGTCATTTGTAGGTGGATAAGCTCTTACCATAGGTTCAAGAGCATGAACCTCCCTTTTTTTTTTTTTTT
>VWZV01003701.1:164229-207254 GCA_013397155.1 Irena cyanogastra
TTTTTTTTTTTCTTCCTCCAAACTCCTTTCCTGTGTGTAAAGGAATAAATAGTTGCCTATCATTCAGGCCATGTTGACAGATTTTTCCAAAATCTTTTCCATCTGCTGGCAGCCAAGGAATGCAGCACGTACAGGCCCCAGTAAAACCTGCCTAGAACTAATATTTGTACACTGTATAATGTAGAGGTACACCATGCTAGCCTGGAGGAGCAGGAATAAGTATTTTAACTGGCTGATTTTTTTATCCTGCACCTTAGCACATCCCAAGTTTACAATGCAGATACAGAAAGCAGAAGGCAGGAGAGGGGAAAATTACATGAAAACTTGTAATCAGTAGCAGATTGTAGGGGCAAATAAAAAAGTGCTTAAGGCAACTGAAGAATGGAGAAACTGAGAACAGGCCAGGGAGGTACAGCAGATATTTATTGCCACCTGTGCTTTAAAGGGAGATCAGAGAGCACAGACGTCTAGCCCTCCTTGATTATTTATTAAGAATATAGAGAGGACCTTTGTCATCTTCCTTTCAGTACTGCTGTGTGCAGATGTTTGAATATGTACAGGTGCACAGAGAAACTAATAGCCTTCTCCTAGTGTGCAAGAAGTTGACAAGATGCAAATGACTTGCTTAGAGTACAACATTTAAGCAATCAGCCATATTACTGTGATTTTATTATCCTGATTTTTTTTCTTTTTTTTTTTGCAGTTGATGGATGGCAGTGTATCTAAAAAGGTGAAGCACCAATACCAGAAAAGAAGTTCATAAATACAGATCTGGTACAAGAGACTGTTGGATGTGACTCAAGAAAACACTTCTTTTCAAAGTTACTATTAGGAAACTTCTGGAGAATTATCAGTAGGCAGGTTAAGCAGATCCTCAACTGCTTTCATGGGATTTAATCCTACAGTAACACCACTTCTATGAAGTGTGCAAGAAGTCTGTTCCTAATTCATATGAGAGGAGAAGGAATAAACAAAAATAAACTTGTATAATCCCAACCTCTAGATCACCTCCTGTGTCTCTTAATGCGTGTCTTTTATTCTTGTTCCACTTTGGCTTAAAAAAACCCACTGAATTTATTGTTGGCATTATTAAAAAAAAGGGATTGAAATTATCCAGCGTCAAATGAGTGTTTGCACTAATAATGAAAACAGTAAGAGGTTTCAAGAAACAGTATGACAGGCACCAAGAGTAAGAAAAATTTAAACAGCTGTATACAAATCTAAAGTCTTTAAAAAATTTCATTTTTATTGATTCATTACCATACAAAATTTATTCAAATTACATCCATTTGAAGTGGTAAGATCACAGCTAGAGAACATGTCACCCTTTAGTAAATCTATTTACAAAACTCACCATAAAAGCTTTTTTTGTTGGTTTTTTTCCTTTTTTTTTTACAGTATTTTACAGAGGTTTGTTTTGTCGTTTTTCTTTTTAAACTAGCATACAATGCAAAGCTAAATTAGATTAGTATTTTGCCCACACACATTGGGACAAGTGTTTAATTTGTACAAAAAAAAGGATGGTCTGCATTAGTCTTCATTTTCTCTTCCCTCACAAAAGTGCCCCTTTGTCTTGCAAATCTTCATGCTCACACAACTTTCACTTTCCTCTTCCACAAGACGAAAACTTTAAATACTACAATTTTATTTACAGATCCACATCTAAAAAAACTCTTAAAAATTACAAACCAGCTAGAAAATATTCTGGCAGTGTTTACAAATTAATTCTATTGTACAAAACTGCTAGATAACTAAAGTGTGAGTTGAGAACATATATCAAATTAAATACAACTGCTGAATGATCTATGCAAACATTTGTACATATAAACACACACTTAACACTGTTTAACAGTTTTTTATGTGTTGCCCTTTATACATTTGTTATATTCCAAAACCCACACAGTCAAGTTTCCTTATTAGTACTGTGACTTCTTGCCTTTTCATGTGTGAGCTTTCATAGCAGCAACTCAATGGTACCAGAAAACCTGCATACATAATATTCTACTACAGTACATATAGTACTAATTTTCTGAGTATGTCAGATAAGCACAACAGTAATGCAAACAAAAAGATTATATGGGTATCATTTAATCAACATTACATTAATTTAGCCCAGAACATGGCAAAATATTTTACACTCAAGAAAGAAAAATTATTTAAGACTTCTTAGAATTCCTCTGACATTCAAAAAATAAATATTGGTACTCTACTATACTAGCAAAGATCTTCAAAAAATAAATGCAATTCAGTTGATGTGGTACTTACAGTTATGTACTTTGGAAAAAAATTAGTTCCATTTTGCTGGCGAAGAGAATTATAAAAAGCTGTAAGCAGAAGAAGCCAACCCACTGAGATAAATATGATATTGAACAAACAAAGCTTGGCATAAGTGTTTTCCATAGAGGGAAAAACCCACAGTGCATCTCTAGTAGGCACTTAACACGAAGCCCCACTTAGTACCACAAAAATTCTTGTACCAGTTCTAATGCACACTGGGGGCAGTAAAATTGAACTGTGCATTTTCGTTCTAGTTTAAAAAAAACAACCAACAAAAACTACTTTCACACACACACACACACACACACACACACACAAGCATTTTTAAAAATCTGCGATTACTACGAGAAGTGGCAGAACTTTATACTTTCCAATATCTGCAATATACACTACATTTACAGTGTATTTTCTTTTCATTAAAAGCTTTTAAGGACATAAGTATTTGACCTCGTAATGAGACATATACATAGCTCAAAATGAGCATTATGACAGCAATATAAACATTCCCACAAGTAGCTCAAGAATCCCATTCCACTCTTTTGCATTACTTCATATTTACGTTCACTGTGTGTACAATCCATATTGTGACACTGAAAAGACATGCATTCTCTGCAGAAGGCACGACTTGAAATACTATTACAAAATGGTTATTTAGGACTAAACCAGTTCACGAAGCCCTTCTCCGTAAGCCCACTTGTCACGGTAAGCAGAGACTGGGGGAGTGTGAAGACAAAACATCTACGGTCACCTGCTTGCACCTGCTGACTCGCAAGGCACTGGAGCTCGGGGTCAAGGGGAAGGCTCTGCTGTAAAAGCCTTCCGTTGTTTCTCATAGTATTATAGGGAGTATTCAATTAAAATATCAGCACTGTTCAGGAGCCTAGTTTATTTAATAATGCTATTTTATGGTAAGTAGAGGACAACTCTGAATGGGGGCAGGTTTTTTGATTCCATTAAAAACATGGTTTAGATACAGACAGCACTTAAGACAATCAGCTGTATATAAATTCATCCATCAGTGAAGGAAGTTTCTCTAAATCGTAAGCATCAAAGAGGTCACTGATGCCTTCTTCATCCCCAAGGCTCAGCAAATAATCTTCCTGAAGCAGAGGAGGCAGCAAATTGACAAATGGTCCTTCAAAGTTTGAGGGAATTTGGTCCTCAGTCTGCTGTAGAAGGTTGGCTGGAGAAGCCAACGGAGAGATTGTTGCCATATTTACTGAGCAGTCACCTTGTCCTGAGTTAGCAGAAGCCACTTCTGTGACAGGAAGGACAGAAAAAATTAAAGTTGCCACATTTAATCTCAGTAGAAATATCAGACATAGATTAAACAAAGTAACCACTGCATAAAGGGCCTTTCATAAAGCATCATTTCAACAATAAAAAAATGGCTTCCATATAACTTCTAGCTTGTTTTTGATGAGTTACAAAGGGCTTCTCAAAAAATGATCATGTTGCTATCATCTCTGACTTTTCTATTAAAAAGTTATCTTAAAGTTATCTGTTTAAACTACAGGGGGAGATAAATCAAACATAGTGGGATGCTCATTTTTCAGTGGAGTTCATAGTCAAAACCGAGAATTTTCTAGGTACCAGATGTCATCAGTGAAGCAATGTAGCTTCACATATACCCATACACAGAGATCTCTGCCTCTTTTGTTGAGATGGATCTTTACTGCTACTGTCTTATTTGAAAACTTAGAAGGAACAAATTTGCTTCTTTCTTCAGTATTAGGTACACTTTGGTTACATACAATATGCAAATAGGAAACTTACTTTAGACAAATGATGCAAGGAAAACTTATTTTTGACTATATCAACCAGAAATACACAGTGAAAAATTGATACCTTAGCTTTTAACGTCTTAGAAAAATAAAGCCAAAGAAAAAGAGTTGGAAATCCAAAGTTCAAACTGAAACCTTTAATGTGAGCTTGAAGAAAGGCCATTAGTACTGCAAAGAAATAATTTTACCTTTGGAAATTGTTTTGGAAATATTTCCATTGTGGTCCTGACTATAGGTTTTCATTGGACTGAGGGCATCATTTTCCTCTGGGCACAGATAAACTTCAATAGGTCCTTGAGTACTAGATAAATGTATCAATGCACTCTGCTAACAAAACAAACATCAGAATAGTGTTACACCAACAAACACAACAGAATATTGATGATACTGAGTAAATTCTTACTAGATTGTGAGTGTTTGAGTACAGTTTAACTAATCAAAAAAACCTGAAATGACCATCAAGACTTTTTTTTTTTTTCAAGATGTGAAAGGTTTGGCTGACGTATCTTGCAGAGTAGAACATAAAAACTTTTCCCACTGTAGTGCACAAATCTCAAAATCCCACCATTTTTGTGTGTCATATCGTAAGAAGGGAGGCACAAAGGATTAAACTCCGAACATTTTCTTATAACCACAATAGCCTGGAGATTCTGATGGAATGGAACTGTGGGATGCAAGTCACAGGTTTTATTACTATTCATAACAATAATATTGGATGTATTTGTATAAATGTTTCTGCTTTAAAAAGATGCTAAAACATCTTTCCCAATTTCCCAAGAGCCTTCAGCACCTACTGAACTGAACTCAAATACCTATATGTTAGTTCACCTATTTATCAGGCAACATTTCCAAATAACAAAAAAACCCCCAAACCCGATGCCGTTTTCTTCACCCAAACTACTTATATAAGTCGTTCTTCCCCCTCAAGGCAGTGATTTTGATGGTGGTTCTGAATAGGAACTGCTAACTTGTTGCAAAAAGTTACATTTTTCTTAATTTTAACACACTGATGCAATAAATCAACATGATCCAGGCACAGAAAACCTGCAAAGCTGCTCTTTGCATTAGGATGGAAAAATCATAAATTACTGTGGTTATAAATAAATCTGCTGCTGCTGCATTGCATCAATAGTTTTCTAAAAAGCATTAATATAGGCATCAGGTACCTCTTTGCAGACTTGTTTAAAATACTTCCTTTTGTGCCCCTTGACAAAATGTTCCTTTTATTATTTGGGTTCTGACAGTTATGTAACATAATAGACAGCATTTACAAAAACAGAGAACAGCAACTGAATGGGGGTTTCCCAGGGAAGAGAAAACAGTTAAGAGTACTCAGGGCAATGCCACAGACAATTGGAAAAAAAGGAAATGGGAAGAGCAGGAGTTGAAGAAGGAAGGTACTATTGAGTGACTGAGGTACGCAAAAAAAGAACACTGAAATGTAATAGCATGTGACAGAAAGAAATAGGACCTTATTGCCTGAAGCTGAAAATTAAATAAGATAGGTACAGAGGATAAGGGAGGTCTAAGCACTGATTTTAACGATTCTGTGCATCTCTATCTGCCTGCCTGATTTTGAACTAAAAATCAAAGCGTAATGCCCAGGAGAAAGAAACGGGAAAGCAAACAACAATAACAGTATATATTTATGAATACTGATAAAAGAGACCCTTTTCTCTTTGCAGCAAAATTATTTTTTCTTCCTGCCAAAACCTGCAACAAGGTTCAAATGGGAAAGTAAGGACAAAGGCAATGAAAAGAAAAAAGAAAGATGGAAACCATAATCGGCCTAAGCAAGTGCAGAATAATCTTAGGAAAAAGAAGTGAGAAGGAATCCAGAGTCTGATCATGCCCACCGGGCAGCAAGTATGGCTGAGCTCACTTGGCCTGGTGTAGGGAGGAAAGATTAATGCAGAGGTATGAACAAAATTGCTCCTTGAGTGAAGAAATTAGGTACAATTTTTGAATCTCTAAACAAGCCATTCCTGCCAATTATTCCCATTTGCCCAACATACTTGGGTCTGTCTTCACAAGTGAGAATTAAAGTAAGTGCCTACGAAGCAAAGATGATAACGATGAAAGAAGGAAGGGCAAGAATGTGTTCTAGGAGTAAAGTACAAATTTCTACAATACCTGTAGTATTTCAGAAAATAAATTCCTACATGAAAACATGTTCCAATAAATTAGGATATCAGTTACATGTGTTGTCAAGATGCTTAAGGCGTTGAGTTATCCATTAACTTTTTAACTAAAATAAGAAAGCTGAGTTTCTTGTGAAAGATTTTACATTGTTACAAACAAAGGAAATTTCAATTGTCAAGAAAGAGTTTCTCTTTACATAAAGCATGGCAAAAGAAAATATCTGTAAACAGTGTGGATTACTCTGAAAAAATCTGAAAGTGAGTGAAAAGGAAAAAATACAATTGGTGTGTGTAAATTGATTTTAAAGTTTCCCCTTCCTTTTCTACAGAAATATCCCTAAAATTTGTAAGAATATAGGACTGCGTATCTGGGCACATATCACAGTAAGACTCACAAGATGCTGCATCTGTAGAAAAATTATATATAACCTGGCAGAAAATGCCAGATTCTCCTTACCTCCACTGGGTCAGGCACTTCAAGTCTTGTTTCTGGAGGAGCTTTCACAACTATAACAGTTTGGTCTTTAAGGCCACTAATTTTTCGAATATCTTGATACGTCACATAAGCTAATGTAATCACTGTTAAGGAATTTTCCATCCCAGGTTACAATACACTCAGACTATTAGAAAAGGCAGAAGTCTTTGAATCGTATTTCCATCTCCAACATAGTTCTTAGCTCAAGGTTTTCTATTTTCTACACTGTGATTGCCACGAAGCCCTCTGAGAACTTCTCTTTCATGTAAGAGCTGGGGCCACTACTCAGTGGGATTCTCTCTGCTGAGTGCTTCTCTCCTCCTCTGTATGTGGGAAATTACATAAGCTAAGGATCAACAACCTGAAATCACTCACAGACTCCATGAAGCAAAAAAAATTATGCACTTGCTATCAAAATGCAGGGAGCTGAAAATCACTGAAAAAGTGTGTAGGAATTTATAGATGCATGCTATAGAAGTGCATACACAGTATCATTGGATCATAGAATGGTTTGGGCTGGAAAGGACCTTAAAGACCATCTAGTTCCAACTCCTCTGCCATGGGCAAGGACACCTTTCACTGGACCAAGTTGCCCAGACTCCCATCCAACCTGGCCTGGAGTAATTCCAGGGATGGGGCATCCACAGCTTCCCTAGGCAACCTGTGCCAGTGCCTCTCCATCCTCACAGTAAAGAATTTCTGTCTAATATTTCATCTAAACCCACCTTCTTTCAGTTTAAAGCCATTTCCCCTTGTTCTGTCACTACATGTCCTCATAAAAACTCCATCTCCAGCTCTCCCACAGGCTGGAAGGTGCTATAGGGTCTCCCTGGAGTCTTCTCCAGGCTGACAAGAATCTTAATTTCAGTTTAAATTTGAGGGGGCTTTGCAAACATAAATATATAATACATAGAACATATATATAATATATATAAATATATAAACATTTATGCAACATTCATATATTTACATTTTAATTTATATTATATAAAATTATTTTTAAAGCCTGTTTAAGCAGCTACTTTAAACCTCTAGAGAGCATAATGTCAATTTCTGCATAAGCACAGAATAAATGTGAATATTCTGCTGTTCAACATGTTATTTGTCAAAATGACAGTGTTTTGGGGGTTACTACATGGTGAAGCCTCATATATTGATCCGTGTAACTGAGATGTTAAAGTGCTTTTGACTGTGAAAAGAACTGTGAAATGGCCATGACCACATGGATACAGTTCCAGCTCTTTAGTTTTGTCATCTGTTACCTAGCATAATGTTTGTTATGCCAGAGAAATAAAAAGCTTGACTATATTATTATACTTTTTGGTGGTGTGGATGTGTGCTGTAACTGAGCAGTACAGCAAGACAGACTGCCCAAGCTCCAAAACATACTGCATCTATTTTGGAACAAACAAGTCAGAGGCAAAGTGATAGGCCATCATCTTTCACCCAAATGGCTTTTATCAAGGCTTTTACCACTCATTAAGTGAGGTTTGTAAAGGTAGATTTCATCCCCACAGGATCTAGTGCTACAAAAATTCAGAACTGTCATTTTCAGTTTTGTCTTGCTTATGTCTCTTCACAGATTATGCTCTTAGCTAAAGGCAGTGCTGATCCTACTCTCCATGCCACTTGGCGATCTTTGGTTACATCAAAATGTCTATGAAATCGAGTCAAAAGACAATGTTCACATAGTTCAAGTACTTTTTACTGGTACTCCCATAGTTATTTCCTTCACAACAGAGAATAAATCCACTATATTAGATGTTATTTAAACACCACTTATTATATGTAGTAATAANGAATCTTAATTTCAGTTTAAATTTGAGGGGGCTTTGCAAACATAAATATATAATACATAGAACATATATATAATATATATAAATATATAAACATTTATGCAACATTCATATATTTACATTTTAATTTATATTATATAAAATTATTTTTAAAGCCTGTTTAAGCAGCTACTTTAAACCTCTAGAGAGCATAATGTCAATTTCTGCATAAGCACAGAATAAATGTGAATATTCTGCTGTTCAACATGTTATTTGTCAAAATGACAGTGTTTTGGGGGTTACTACATGGTGAAGCCTCATATATTGATCCGTGTAACTGAGATGTTAAAGTGCTTTTGACTGTGAAAAGAACTGTGAAATGGCCATGACCACATGGATACAGTTCCAGCTCTTTAGTTTTGTCATCTGTTACCTAGCATAATGTTTGTTATGCCAGAGAAATAAAAAGCTTGACTATATTATTATACTTTTTGGTGGTGTGGATGTGTGCTGTAACTGAGCAGTACAGCAAGACAGACTGCCCAAGCTCCAAAACATACTGCATCTATTTTGGAACAAACAAGTCAGAGGCAAAGTGATAGGCCATCATCTTTCACCCAAATGGCTTTTATCAAGGCTTTTACCACTCATTAAGTGAGGTTTGTAAAGGTAGATTTCATCCCCACAGGATCTAGTGCTACAAAAATTCAGAACTGTCATTTTCAGTTTTGTCTTGCTTATGTCTCTTCACAGATTATGCTCTTAGCTAAAGGCAGTGCTGATCCTACTCTCCATGCCACTTGGCAATCTTTGGTTACATCAAAATGTCTATGAAATCGAGTCAAAAGACAATGTTCACATAGTTCAAGTACTTTTTACTGGTACTCCCATAGTTATTTCCTTCACAACAGAGAATAAATCCACTATATTAGATGTTATTTAAACACCACTTATTATATGTAGTAATAAGTTTTCACATCAGCATTTGATAAAATGCTTTCTTGTGTTGCTAATAGGTGGGAAATCTAAGGAAAATGACTACTGGTTAATTACGAAGGGCATTAACAGCCAAAATAAGTCATATGAACTTTATGCAATTTAGTATTGCTATTACATTAAATAATTCAGCCTAAGGTATTTTGAGAGCTCATAAAAGTTTTATCTATATTTTATTATACATTCTCTGACCAGAAGAATCTGAAACTTTGTTGCAAGTTTCAGACTAAACCAAATCCCAACTTTTTCCTCTCTGTGCCTCTAATTTATATACATACCAGTTTAATGTGAAATAAATTTTAAAAAAGTAATGACTAAACAAGTCTGTTACCTTATCAGACTCTCTTCATGCCTTTATAATTTCTGAACACATAAAACTGAGGTTTGGTCTAGGCTTGAAAAAAACACTGGGCTATTGGATATCATCATTCATTAATCAGTAAAGGTTCTTGGTTCTACTGTATGTGAACACAAATGTTAAGAGTCTCTGCCACATATCATCTTTTCTGTTTTTCCTTTTCACATTCCAGAAGCATTACAGGTTCAAGCTGCTTAAGTAGCTTTTATATCAAGCTACACTAAAACCTTTTCAATTTCCAGAGGCTTCTGATGCTTTCTTTCTATGACATCACATAGAGGAAGTCTCCTAGTATTACAAGGCACAGCAAGGAGGCTGAGCACCTTTGAGGTTTTGGGAAAAAGGATATCTCTGATTCTCTGAGTCTTCCGTTAGCAGCTTGAGGTCCAGGGTGCAGCTTTGGATTAGCTCATCCAGTTTCTTCTCTTCCTGAGTCAGTTCTGTCACTTCCTTCGTGAGGCCCTGGCGCTGTGCCAGCATCCCACCGTCCTCTGACAGACTGCAGCCCCTGCAGACACAGAGAAGGAAGACTTCCATAAAATTTGACCCTACACCACGGTAAAGGGGAGAGACAGGATTTTACACTGCAGATCAAGTTCTTAGTCCTTTCTCCCTAAACCCATGCCTAGCAAGTCAACATACACTAAGCTTTCCAGAAAAAGCGTCTTTTTATCACAACACCACGTTTTGGAACTGCCACCAAGACGTAAGATTGGAATATTTCTAACTACTTCCAAAATCTTGTTTCTAACCACAGCTTAAAAAAACCCAAGGAAGGCAGTAGGTAGAGACACATACCTAAAACTTACTCCACATGCAGAAGTAAATTAATTAATCAAGTTTTCAGACAAGATGCTGGTTTCTAATTTCCCTGAAGGCATTTTGGATGATTGCTTGGAGCAAAGTGTTAGAATGATAGGTGGGAGAAGAAAAACACTGCTGCCCTGTAACAGTGAAATCAGCCAGCAGAGATGGAAAAGGATAATGAACACTTACATCCACTGAATGTTGTTTTTGGATTTTTTCTTAATGAGATGGATGCCTTCCAGTACATTGGTGATATCATAAATCCTCCTTTTTTGCACCTTGAGGACCTCCGCTGCTCTGTTCAAATCTAGGACCCCATCAGGAGATTGGCTCAGCAACTGAATGAACTTCTTTGTAAGAAGGCCAAGGGATGTATCATACCGAGTCTTTTCTGAAGGAGATTTTGGAGCTTGGAAGGAAAAGGAAAAAGAAAGCTAAATCAGTTTTTTCTCATTTTGGTTCCAAAAGCAGCAACCAAAAATGAAATTATATATATTACAGTTACTTCTTTCATTTTTACTAAAGAAATCTCTCATACCTCTGCATTAAGACACAACTTACCACTACGTATTTGTACTTCAAGATGTACTTTTCCAAAAGCCACAGGTACATGAGCAAATATATACATTTTTTAAAATGCAAATATTTCCAGCAGTCTCATAGATTCATATAGCAATATTCCGCTTAGGCTTTTACTATGTGAATTCATAATCGTATTTTTAGTATCTATTTATCCCGGCAGCAAACCCAAAACATCCCCTGTGACTCTCTTTCATCAGACTGATAGCCAGCTTTCATCAGGGTTTGATTTTCCCCTCATGTGAAGTAAGTGTTTCATATGCAATTAAGCAGGACTTAGGTGTACTTCAGTGGGTGAACACAATGACAGATTCCATCAGTGTCAGACTCCACAGCTTGAGAAAATTCAAGTGAATTAGAGGAGATTGTAAAATACAGTTTATAATCATCATTGCTCCATAACCAAGCAATGCTCAAACTGAGACAAAGTGTCCATACCTTCTAAATTAGAAGTCAGCAAATGGCTTGGACCAATTTACGGTTTCCATGCACAAATGCAGCATCTATATACTTCACAGATGGGCTTTTAAGAGTTTAAATACTCGGATCAGAATGATACCTAATTCTAAATGTTCGAGGCCTTTCTGTCAAGGGAAATGAGCCTGCCATTATTACAAGTCTGCTGGGCTGGTACATCTCAAACTCTTAATCTCAAACTCTACATCTCAAACTGCTTCCAGTATTATGCAGGATGGAACTTGGGCTGATTTGGTGGTCTTTTCCATGTTTTCAAGGGTCACATCACACATCAAACTGCAGAAGTCAGTCAAAACTGAAAATCCCACCAAACAGTGAACCTTTAGATTAGCCTGAAATATTTTGAAGAATACAACGTCTTTTCAATGAAAACCAAGATGTTGCATCCTTGCAAAGAGAACCAGCTAGCTGAATTTCTTTGGGTAGATTCAGGGCTTGTCTGCTCTAGGAAATGGAAGAATATTCATAGAAAGGCTTGGGTTGGAAGTGGAACTAAGAGATCATCTAGTTCCACCCTCCCTGCCATGGACAGAGACACCTCCCACTAGACCAGATTGCTCAGAGCCCCATCCAACCTGGCCTCGAAACACTTCCAGAGATGAGGCATCCACAGCTTCTCTGGGCAACCTGTTCCAGTGCACCTCTCCACTCTGTGAGGAAAGAATTGCTTCCCAACATCTCATCTAAATCTCATTCATGTCACTTACATGACCTTGTGGATTTAGAGAAAGAGTGGTCGGGTTTGTCTGGGTTTTGTTTGGGGCTTAGAAAAGGGTAAGAGGATCAGAGAGATAACAGCAGGAAGTGACTGGAGTCCCACCTAAAATGGCTTGTGCTCATCATCACGCACCAAATTCTTTGTACAGGTTTATCAATGCTGCAGCAGCACCTTATGCACCAAACAGTACTGAATTTCCACAAGAATCCACTTCAATTTAAAATAGGCTTCATATAGCTTAATGAAATTTAGTTTAATTAAATCAGCTGTGGTTGTTTAACTCCTATGCTTTAAGTTTGTATCTTCAACTAATTTCACTTTTCCTACCTGCCTCAATAGAAACCAGCAGACTGGTGAGGAAAGACCCCTTGGCATCACTACCACTGCTGCCCCAGTCCTCCTCTTGCCCCATCTGGCTCCCTCTGCCAGCCTAACTCTCCTGTTGAAACCCCCCCAAGCAAGACAGAAAGGCTACAGCCCCCAGCTTCTGTTGCAAGAGGCCCACTGCCCAAGGCAATGCAGATGCGCAAAAATTAGTACTTAGAGCAACTAGGCAGTGGCAGTATCCAGAGTCACACTGCAGGGACAGAAGGCAGCTCAGATGCCACAAAGAGCAATCATCGTGCAGCGCTGCTGAGGCACAGCTAGCACTCTTTGCAAATCCCTGCCCAGGGAAAGAAGCCCTGGCAGCCAGCTGCTGTAACTCCAGCAGCCAAGGAGGAGGCTGGCCTGATGAGCCTTGACTAATAACTGTGCATTTGATCCTATCACGCCACCTTCATTCCTCAGCATCCACCTCTCTAAGCATCCCAGCATCATGTCCTTGGCTGAAGGGGAGGCCCTGGGCAGAGACAGTGCAGGCTGCCCAAAAGGCAGAGGGACACACCTGGCAGCCAGGAGCCTCTGCAGCCTCTTAGCAGCTTTGCAGCAACCCCTGCATGCTGCAAACCTGCTGTCCATTGCCCAGCTGGCAGGTTGAGTTTCCTGCATTCACATCTAGGCAAGGACAGCAATAAACACGCTCTAAGCTAGGTGATGCAGACTGATGACAGCATGTTACAAGTTTCCTTACTTTTTGGACTATCTGGACTTCTTGTTGCAGCTCTTCCTTTCCCCTTTGGAGTCTTTAGTCCTTCCGCAAGATACTGGTGGCCACTTTCTCCTAGCTCCAGCCTTCGTTTTGCCTGTTAGGAAAAAAGATACTTTTTTTTTTAATTGATGAGTTGTTAAGAAATGTATTTCACTTTATCAAACACAGTATTAGGACTACACGAAAGGCAGAGAGTGGTGAAATTTTCACAGCAAGGTATCAATACAGTTTTATAGCCTATATGCATCACAATGGAATCCAAATATTTATGGGAATCCTAAGGCAAACTTAAATATATCATTCAAAAGCTAGGCTGATGAGGTTTTTATTTGATTTTTTTTTTTTATTTGAAGAGCTGAGTGACAACTGCGTGGTATATTTCAGTCTAGTCTGGACTTTCTTGAATAGGTATAAAAGATTTCGGCTCTCAGTTGAGTTGAGAACATTACACTTAAGAAAAACAAAGAGCCTCTCAAGCACCTACATGCAGGAATCCACAAAGCTACATTTCCTTTGAAAAACTCCTTATATCCATCTAAGTTTCTGCAAAAGTAGTGCTAGTACAAGTTATGTTTTTCCCTTCACTATGTGAGAGGATGGCTTTGAGGGGACCAATAATTTCCACTTCTATGAATTCCTCATCAGTCAAATACATGACACAACACCAAGAGCAGCATTGGACAAATCTTCTCCTCTGCCTCTTAAAAACCTGACCTTATTGAGAGCACAATCATTTATTTCACATTAACTAGCACCTGTGCTGCCTAAATTAAAGTAACTTAAAGGTGGGCTAAAAGTAGTATTAGACGATGCCTGAAAATCAGCTAAATGTTGCATTCAGCTCAAAGGAAACACATATTGAATGACAAAAATAGTGAACGAAACCATTAAACTTTGCAACACACAGACAATCTGCAATGAAAACCACCACCAATATGAATTCTGTTCCTAGACAGAAACACAATATACTATCTTTGGAAACAATTCTATACCCTTCTCTGCCACTCAGGTTACTGAAATTAAATCTGGGGATACCTGTTATCCTAACAATAGAAAACACATTACCTGGAAGACACAGGAAAAAAGAAGAAAAAGAAGTTTTATGTCTAATCAAGTTTAGACAAATAACTGTTTCTGAAGAATGTTGTTTATTCAGTTAGGTAGAGTAATTCAGAGCACATTATTTGCTTGATTTTTAAGATTCACCCCACAGGGCTGGATAATGTCTTGCTCATCAGTGAACCAAGACAAAACAATGCATCCTGCTATGGAGTTGTAGACAGGTATTTCTGTATTGTGGATTTGTCTTAGGCACTTTACTTTGGGTCTGTGACCAACAGAAGATTCCAAATAAGGTAATTTATATGCATTTATTTATGGATAGCCAAATAACACCTTTCTGTTGGACTCTGCTTGCAAACCTCAAACTTATTAAAAGACAAGTTAAAGCACGTGAAACTCATACAAGCCCATGGTGTAACAGCATGTGCAGAGCACTCAAGCCACTCGTCTCTGCATTTTGTGTGAGGGGGCATAAAATTCACTGGCAACAGGGAAAAACTGAACTGCATCCTTCTAACCAACACAGGCACCACACCCCCAGCAGGGCACTGGTGGCAGCTTCCAATAGCATGAAACATCTCTGCTCCATTCAGCTCTGTAATCCAAGGACGCAGATTTCTAAAAGGTCAAGTGTTAACAAAAGCATCCAGCTAATATGTTTAGCCAATGTAATTGGATTAAATTAAGATTACAGCTATTCCACAGAGAGAAATACATTTCACACTTTTTTATGTAAGTGTTTTTCCACCCTGAGAACTGTAAGACCAAAGGAAGGAGGGGTGAAAAGGGAACAATTCAGAGCGTGGGAAGAATAGGCCAAAGGGATACAATTAAAGATAAAAGAGAATCTCAAAACCAGGTGTGAGAAGCAGGGGAAATGCTTAAGACGTAAAATCCAGAGATTTGCAGCTCTCTCCATCAGAAGAGAAACTTAGGTTTGGATTATACATCAAAACTTTTTGTCTCAACTTGTTTGCAGGACACAAACAACAGTATTTTGCCTCTACTTTTGTGGTTAAAGACTTATATAAGTTTTTCCCTTCAACTTCAAATAATCTGAGAGAACACAGACAGCATCCTTTGGCTGCACAGAGCAGCAAAAGCCTGCCTGCATGTGCTGGGGCTGGCATAAACACCACACTCTCGTCAGGCTCACCAGCACGGTGCACCTACAGACATTGCAGGGCCAGTAAAAAAAATACCACATGACATAGAGAGCTCTACAAGATAGCTGGTGTTTAGGGTACAAAGCATACAGGAAACATGAGCAATATATAGAGCAAAATATTTTAGTGGAGTTTAAAAATCCTGATTACTGACAGGCAATTTTAAGAAACCTTCAGGAATGTTTAATTTCAGGCCAGATGTTACACATCACTCAGCAAATGCTCACTTCCCCTTCCTGTTTTACAAACTTCATAACTGATAAGATGCAGGACTGAAATAGTGTATTCTCTCAATTTCTTCTTGCATGAATTACAGACTAAAGATTTTCTCGTGCTGTTTTGTTTGCACTAGAGATCCTTGGTGACTCACAGTTTCTCTCCCATCTCCAAATTATTCATAGTGCCTTCCGATATCTGGCTTCTCTTCAGAAATCTCAAGATCTGTGATCAGCAGAATCAGCAAGTCTTTTAAAAAACCCTCTTGATTTATGCCACTTATTTTTCCTACAGCACTATATTCATTTTTTGCACTATTTATACAAATTAGTATTATTTGTCCTTATTGCATTACTTGATCAATCATAGCATGCACAACCATCTGACATGGTAAGAGGGACTTGCTAAGCTGCTAAGAAGTAACAAGCCAAAGGACACCAGCACAAAGCATCCCAAATGACAGGGACAGATAGGAAGAAAAGGGACTAAAAATTTCTCAATGACACGGCAAGAAATGGGAAGTCAGATTCTTTAGGAAAACAGTGAAAGGAGCACAAAATACACGGAACTATGAGACAAGCCAGAAACAGATGCATTTCAGCAAGAGACACAAAAGTAACAGGAAAGCAACCATCCCATCAAGCCAAAACAGATACCTACCCAAGCCCTTGGTCCAGACATAAAAATTGTGTCATCAGCTGCTTCAACTCAGGTTTCTCTTCCAATACTATGAGCAATCCCTGATATAGATACAACTATAGACCCATTGTTCAGTGCAGACCACTAAAAACTGGTGGCACCTTGAGTCCTATGTAGGTTTGCCCTTTCAGCTTCAATCTCTTAAAAAAAAAAAAAAAAACCCAGATAGCTACCACTATCAACATCAGAGGTAAACCCACAAGAATGTCTTTTATAAGAACACTTGTCTCTAGAGGAAAATAGTTTAAAAACTCCTAGGATAAGCTAAGTATTTTCAAGTACACAGGACCTGATGCAATTCACTTTACAATACTCAGTCTCATGGATTAACTTTCGAGAGGAGGTTGAAGGCAGGCTATGCCTGTAGAAGAGAAGAAAAGGAGCAAGTGTAGTATTAATTAATTGAAGAAAGAGGTGGAAAAGGTGCAAATGGGAAATTATAATCTATTCTCTTTAATGGGCTGGACTGACTTCACAGCAACCTGGGTCTATCAGGCTGCTGACACCACCTCTTCTGCATACTCCCTCCATCCCTGCTCTCCTGATGCAGGCAGCACCTGATTGATATGTCCTCATGAGCCCCCACAGAAAGCTGGTTCAAGAGGTCCCTACCAGCAGTAACTTAGTCCTACTCCAAAACAGAAATTATTTGCCTGCTGGGTTATCCCTTGTGGGTGATGAGCCTGCACTGATAGCTGCTGAGGAGAAGCAGTGTGACACCCACCCATGCCCCTTGGGGCATCAGATTGACATTTGAGCAGCTTCACTGTCATGTCACACAGCAATCAACTACAGTTCTCCAGGAAAGAAACTGGCAGCAATTAGAAATAAAGAAAAAAATTCAGAGTGTTACAAGGTAAGGAAGTAGGAGCCAGCACAGGGTTTTGCCAAGCTAGCACAGCACAGTGCCCAGGTGGGGCAGACGTCAGTTTTTTTCTCAGAAAACCTTAGTTTCTCTGAGAATTATGTTTTTAAGTTTGAGAGAAGAAGCATTGAAACACTCTCTAATTCTTTCCAGTGATACAAGCATGGAGAATAACTTTGCCAAACTATGCACACTAAAATTTGTCCTGCTAGACGTGTCTCTCAGCTTTATTACCGGATGCAAGTTAGTTGTGCTGTTTGCAAGAGATAGAGCTAAGGAAAATCACATTACCTGTGCTACCTTCTGAAAATCTTTTGTCTGAAATACTGCTGCACCCATTAGGCTTCAGTAAGCACATAAAACCTGCCAGAATGATCTAAGTTGGGCATATTCTACTACCCCAAAACCCTAAATTTAAAGTAATTTGGAAAAGTGCAGTCAGTAAATTTTCATTACAAGTGTGAAGCGCCAAATTCCACTTCAAACTCCTGTCACAGCTCTTGGGCCTCCCAGGCTCTGCACATCCTGTCTCCTTGGAGGTCCTGAGACTATCAACATCCCCTGCTCCCCTAGAAGGCATTCAAGGTGTATTTGAGAAGCAGCAGTCTGATTTAAATACAAAAGGACAAAAGTTGACCTCAGAGTGAGGACAAAAGTTGACCTCAGAGTGAGAACAAAAGTAACCTGGGACAAAGCAGCTGAGATGGGGACAGAAGATAAAAACTTATTCCAAAAAACAATGGGATGAGAACCTGAAAAGTAACTCCAGTTTATGGTCGGCTGGGGTGGAAAAATAGGAAGACTGGAAATGACCAAGCATGTCAAGTAATAAATTGTTTGCATTAAGTGATAGCCGATGCGGAATTAAGCAGCAAGCCAGAGAAATGTGTCTTAGGCCTCAGCTGTGGGTGTCTCAGAGCTGGGAGTAAGATAGGCAAGTTAAGCAAGGGACGATGACTAAGCCTGGAGTAGTCTCTAGACGATATTACAATTGCTAGGGGCAGATAAAATGGCAGCTTTTCTGTATTTTACCACAATATTGATACTACTGGGGAGGGGATGCAAGCCTTTCCAGTGAGCACAGATAAATTTTGACTGCAGCAAGGAAGCCATAGCATAGGTTCTTTGCCAATCCCCAACTTTGCACAGGCAGTTTCTTCTGCATTTTCTAAATTAAGCAGTCACTTAAAAAATACAATTTAAAAGCTGAGGTTTTGGAGGCATGAACTCTAGAAAACTGTTCCAGCGGTCAGGAGCTGCAGAGAAAAAAGCAAATATATTACATGAAAGGGTAAATTACAGCTTGATGAGGAAGGAATAGGAAAAAAGACACCTTGGGGTGAATGCAGAGAAATATTCACACACTAAGGAAATGTCTCCACTGAATAAAGGGATACAAGCTGAGCATTTAGAACACACTCAAATGAACAAACCCTGGTATGTGGAGAGCCATGAGTGCCATGAGTATCTGCCAGAGGGCTGCACCCAGCTGAGGGCACAGCAAACATTCGGCAAGACTGGAAAACAGGGAAAGGCACAGCAAGGAAAGCAGAGGAGCTCTCAGTAAGGAAGGGGCTCAGCTCTGCTGGTCATCTTACAAGCAAAGAAATACCCAAGGTCAGCAAAAAGATGCAAGAGGAGCTTCAGAGTTCCTGCCTTCAAACTCCTACTGACAACTCATTTCATAGCCACTGCCTCATTTCTCAACAGAAATAAATTTGCAGCTCAAACTTCTGGAAGGGAGAGGGACTACCATCTTCCATGAAGAAATATTTACCCCAGTGGTCTACACACAGATACCAGTAATTTGTACCATACCACCCTCGGTTTCAGTAGTTAACTCTGACCACATAAAACATTCAAGAAGAGGTTTAAGGAAAGAATAAGAAAATAAAGAAATAACTGGGAATGAAACTATTTGCACAAGAAAGACAACAAAGCATGTCCTTAAAAGGAAAGTTCTGTAAGTCCTCTCAAGTCTTCCCAAAGTATTACTTGCCTCTGAAAAGCAGGCAGTCCCAATACAGAGGAACAAGACCAAGAAAGGCACTTTTAATGAAAACATGACCTCAAAATTCTGTTTTACTCATAGCCATTTATAAGACTGAGGTAAAAGAACCCAAAAGGATACATAAAAATAGTGCCTTGAAAATTGAATACATTGTAAAATCAACACAAGGCAGAAATAAATAATTTCGGGAATGTGAAATAATAGCTACTTATTCATCAGGATTATTAGATGAGTGACAAGCACTTTGTATTTAAAGTAAAATTTAAAGAATGATTTTAAAGCAAATGAAAACACAGTTTACAGAAATCATCCTGATCATTCTAATCCAACAAAAAGTCCAAAATTTTCTTCTCATAAAACAGCAACTGTATATAAAAAAAAGAACCAAAAAGTACTTTTTATTATAGCAATTTCTGTTTCCCAAATTATCACCTTATTTTTCAGCTTATTATAGTTTTGACTGAGGGAAGTTCTTCTCTAGATCTTATACTAAAATTATTAATTCAGCTACAGTCAAATTGTTTGTTTTTAATGTAGATGAGTATTAAAAGAAAACCCCTTTTTTATGTCTTAAATTGGTTTATAATACAATAAAAGGCACGTCACAATTACCAAATTAAATGACATTCTGATCATATGCAGCCGCTCCCCATTAGGTATTTGACACTGAGGGCTGCAGGCTGATATCTTACTGTGGGGTGAAGTGTCTTTCAAGGCCTAATTAAACCATCCTATTTCTACCAATTTTCTATTTTTATGATTCCCTCAGAAGTATCCAAGAGTCAAGGAAGCCATGAACCATAAGCACTTATAGATGAAACCACACGATTTCTATTTAACTCCAAAAAGTTAAAATGTGGGTGGCCAACACCCAGCGGCAAATTCTTGTTTAAAAGTGGGACACAAGCCAGAGGAACTGAGCAGCGTCTTTCCCTTCTCAGGACAAATGTGCAGGAAGAAGCAATGCAAGTGCCATGAGTGCCTCCCAGTTGTTGCTGCAGAACATCCCACAAAGCCATTTCTAACCCCCACAGAAAGGAATACATCAGCTTTCAGGCAATTTGAGCACGGGTAGCTCGCTCCTGTGTTAGTGGTGCTGCGCATCAATGCCACCCCAATGAGGCACTCCACACTCTCATCTCAGCCTGGCTGAACACAACATTTTCAGCTGCTTTTAAATGAAACACAATGGCTTGAACCAAATCAAGAAAGTACTGAAATGCAGCAATGAAAAATGGTGGTTTCTCCCCACACCTGCACAGCAGGTCATTTTTACTGAAGCAGGATTATAATCTTAATGCACTAACTACCTTTGATTTTTATCCTGATATCTCATGTGACCTGGCCTGCCCTCTGTTCAGATTACCTCATAGTCACCAACACTAACATAATTCTGACACCAAGGTAAGTGAACAACCCTGTTTCACATCACTCCATTTTAGGCTCATAGGTCTACTGGAATGCCATGGGATCAGCCCCACATCCCACCAGACTGGGGCTCAGTATAGTAGCCAGTGGCAAAACGTGCAGCTTATCTTGTTTTCCTACTCTGCTGTAGTACTTCATATTTTCTTTGCACTAAAAGAGGAAGGACATTACAACGGTTGTGCAAGACACAAAAACCAAAGCATAAGCCACGTTTCTGGCCTCAAACCAAGAGAATTACACCTAAGCTGCATAGGAAATGAATCATCTGAGATCTTTCTTATTGCAATTTTTCCACCAAATATGAAACAATTACTTCTTACTGGAAGCAATGGCTTTGCACTGTACTAAGGTTGAAAGATCCAGTTACTACTTCATGTTGAAATATGAAAAGTTGTTTTCAGGAAACTGCACCCAGTTTTCATCTCAACTGCTAAACTGCCCAAAGTGAGGAGCACGTGTGTCTCTGGGCAGTACTGAAACACCTCCGTGCAACCCTCTCATCCCAACAGCTGCCAGGGGCTGAGCTGCACCTGCTTGGTTAAGGTGGAAGCTGTGGAGACAAAACTTCCAGAAAACATAATGACAAGCACCCAAAACTCACACGCAGAAGTGCAGCCAGACTTACCAGCAACTGGGGTGTGGAATCCTGATCACAGATTTTTGGGGGCGTGTCTGGATGTAGCAGGATCATTTCCCTCCCATTCCCTGGGAAGCATGGCCTAGGCCTTGGTGGTAAGGCCGGACTTGGCACTAGCAGGCTCTAATGCCACCCTACAAACTGGTGTCAAACTGCCAGCCCATTTGCCTACCCCATTCCCAAAGACACCACCTCAGCAAGGCTGCTGCCTCCAGAGCAGAGCTTGGGGATTTTCAGCTGTGGTTCGCATCAGTGATTTCTCACCGCGCACATCCTTTGAAGAAAACACGATTGTCTCAGAACAGGCCTGATGCTGAACTTGCAAACTCATGGCAAGCAGCTTGGGGATGAGGGTGGAGGGGGGGAACACGATGGGACACAGGAAGGGGACTGGATGTGACAGCAGACCAGCCATGTAAGAGACTTCTTGGTGTAATTTCTTTGTACTGCACTTATATGTAACAGTTCCACCAACACAGGTCCACTTATAAATTTATGTTACCCATTGAGATCAAAGTAAGCCAAATAAGGAAGTGATAGCTCAATTCACATGGTGTATGATAGGGCATGACATCTCAGTGTGGCTTCAGAGCTGCTTGCAGTGTTTCAGCCCTTCAGCAGACTTTCAGACTCCTGAACAGCAAGGCTAAAGTTGAACTGGACCAATGGAAAGAAATGTTTCCTATCATTTTACAGTTGATCCCAAAGAAAAAACATTGCAAAGCAAATCAGTCTCAAAATGCATCCTAGAGATATTATTTCTTTTGTATTCAAGGATTATTTCTTATTTTAAACGTCATTAGCTTCAAAATAAGATTGCAATTGGATTTGTTTCACTGAGTGGCTTCCACTCTATGGAACTTAGCACAGCTACTTATAAAAGAAAAACTTTCGAACACTGTCAATTGTCTGCCAAATTGTGTATTAAACAAACAAGCCCTGAAACTGGGGAGGAAGGACACTGAGAGCTGGAGAATATAATAGGATTAACTTCCTGGTAGGAAATTCCAGTAAATGCCATGGAGCATTAGATAAACAGGCTAAAAACTAGCAGCAGCATTCCGAGCACATATATTGACACAGGAATCAGGAAAAGTGCTATTCCTCACTTACAAAACATACAGAATATAGCAATAAACCTCTCTAGGAAGATGTAATTAATAAGACTGGATACATACAAAGTGAAAAGTGAGAAGAAAGCACTGGTGTGGCTTTTAAGTGCTCCTTTATCTCAGCGTAGGTGCTCTGTAATGGTGCAAGACTGGGCTTGCTTTACAAAGTTCACTCACTAAACTGCCTGCCTAAGCCACAGCACCTTGAGCTTTGTTTTCCTTGGATACAGGATACCTACAAGAGAGGACAACATCTGTGAAATTTCACAAATGAAGTTTCTGGAGTTCAAGTTTTCGTGTCTACATATGTCTGCAGTTCGCGGTGTCCCACCCTGGCACCCCAAACCTCCCTGTACACCATACAAAATACCCGCACCAAGTTATACCAGAGCAGCGCCATGGGACTGCATCGCTTGACTCACTGAGAGGTGATCCACAGAGAACCAACAAACTTGTACATTCTTTCAAAAATTAATGACACAAACGATACATATGTAAACACTTCACAAACTATAGAGAGCTACAAACTAGAAGGTAACAAGTTTTAAATAGTAAGGTGCACATGAGCATTAGCGTTGGGTTTTCACATCCCCAAAGCAGGTGAATCCTTCCTTAAAAAAGGTCAACATCAATCTTGACTTCGTATTTTTAATCCACTGCCTGAGGGACAATGGCTTATGTCTATCTACTTTTTCAATTAATGTAATTAGTAATGAGAAGTCAGATCTTAAGTAACAAAACCTTTTATTTTGAAGTACTTTCTTAACCCAGTTCCACCCGAGTATAAAAGCATACAGCAAGATTCCCCAAATGTAATAAATGGACTTTGAATCCATTTAGGGTGATAAAAATACTATCTAGTTTCCAAAGGTCACTGAGAAAGTTGACAAAAAACATTCAGAAGACCCAGGCAAGATGCAATGATTTGCATTTACAGAATCAGACAATGAGAAATAACATGGGGTCCTAAGCATTTACTGTAACACAGGATAGTTCTGTACATTATGTAAATTGTGTCAGTGTTCAGGGAGTCTCAACATTGTTCAAACAAACTAACCACGATAAGTTATCTTTGCACCTACAAGTAACCATAATGCTGACTTTGCGCAAGAGATCAATTTATCATTCTCAAGTTAACTAAGTATAGTTTCGAAAATTAAATTACCAGCATTATATATAAAAAAACAAAATCCTTACATAACCTTGATTAAGTTAACACAATAACCTCTTCCACACACTAAACCTCAGAGAAACAAAAATAAATAACAAGTGCCCAAGAAACAGGAAAACATGGTTTACATATCCAAAAGCAGCTATTCCCAGAAGCAGTCGGAAAGGAGGCTCCAGATTAGCAGAAAGTCACAGAAATAGATAAAATATTATAAGAGGAGAGGGAGGGAGAGAATCACAGATAGCTGAGCTCTCAAGACCCCAGCTATGGCTGACAGCCTCCTCCACCCTAGATCTGGAGCTGGTACTGCCATCAGAAGGTTTCTCTTCATAGCATATTTCTTTGATTACAAACTGAACTTGGTTTTCACCTAGCCTGAGTTGCTAAACTCTAAAAACTGATGACTTCCTCCCTTCCCACATCAAGGTAGGCAGCTGCTGCACTTACTTTTATTGCACAGGTCAACACTTGGCAACAGTTTACATGGCTAAAATGGCACAGAGACAGCCAAGCTCCTGATGTTTTAAATGCTGTGTAATGTCACAAAGAACAACTAATCCACCGAGCTTTCACTGCGATGCACATTCTACCTTGGCAGTATTTTATCAATCCATCAGCCACACCATGGAGCAGAACAACCTGAGAGTGCTGGCAAAATGACAACAAACCAACAAACTGATTTCAGATAGGAAGTTTTACTTATTGTCATTGACAGAGAGGGAATAAAAAGAAGACAAGATGGCAGCAGGCCTTAAGTGAAGTGAATGAGTGTTGGTAGACTAAATATTTTCTTTTTCACATTTAGGAAAATTCTGTCATGCACAGGACAACCTAAAACAACTGATGTGACAGCCTAATTTAAAAGACAATAACCAAAACAGATGGTTTTCCAGGGAGTCACAGGTAATGAATTTCTAGGGAGTAGGACATTAAAGTTGCTGTTCTTTCTCAGATTATATAGGATATTTTCAAAAAAGTTATCCCTTTTGGCTTTGGTGAAGCAGAGAATCTTCCATCATACAGTCAAACAAGGACTTGAACCTATGTGAAAACTGACCCACACCAGACACAATCTGTCCCTTCTACTTTGTCTTCTTTACAATGTATTTCCTAAACACCTTGAGATGACTTCTCCAGAAAAATTAGTAGCACCCTGAAGTCTCAAATTTTAAAATGAAGTGAATTTGCATTTTTCTCTCTAATCTACACTTTGATGAAAGAAAATAATCTAATATCACCTCCTACGTGATATCACAGACCCTAGCTGATGTGCTATTGTAGCCAAGGATAAGAATGCAAT
The DNA here is from genome assembly GCA_013397155.1 of Irena cyanogastra. Classification (NCBI taxonomy): domain Eukaryota; kingdom Metazoa; phylum Chordata; class Aves; order Passeriformes; family Irenidae; genus Irena; species Irena cyanogastra. Next base: position 189,374 of record VWZV01003701.1, read on the forward strand.
TTTAGAATCTTTGTTATGAAAATGAAATTAACAAGCACCTGTCAGGAAGTACCATAAACACAGTTGCTCCTACCAAGAAGCAAGTAGAAGCATTTGCTAATCTCAAGGCTGTTCAGAGTTGAAATTACAGAGCATAACTGTACAGAGAAACTACAGCAAAACAGTCATTGTGCCAAAACTGGAAGGCATAAACTCATTATTTTCCCCTTTCTTAAAAAAAAACCCTAATTTCCACTTTGAGTTTGCATTGTTTAAGCTTTCAATATCAAATTCTCTGTGTGCTCAAGTTCAACAGCTTAAGAAGTCCTTTAACACCCAAATCATCTCAGGGAGTGGCTGCGGTGGGAAAGCACATCTGGAGATCATCTAGTCCACCTGCCACTGCTCAAAGAGAAGGGAACTAGAACAGGATGCTCAGGGCTGTATTCAGCTGGGCTTTTAATATGGCCAGTGAATGCAACTCCACAACCTAAGGGACCTGTTCCAGCATACTTTTGCTGTATAATCTTCTATTTAAACAGACTTTATTAATTTCAGTTTTTACCCGTTGCCTTCTATCCTGTCACTGGCCACCACTGAGAACAGACTGGCTCCATTTTCTTCACTCTCTCCCATCCTGTATTTAAATACCTCCAGGCTCAACAGCCCCGGCTCTCTCAGCCTCTTCTCCTATATGAGATGCTCTGAAGCTTTAATCACCTTCACAGCCCCTCACTGGACCTGCTGCAGTATGTCCATGTCCTGTCATAACAGGGAGCCCAGAACTGGACCCAGCATATCAGCTGTGTCTCACCAGGGCTGAGCAGAGAGAAAGGATCTTCTCACTCTGCAGAGCTGCTTTACAGCAGGTTTGTCCCAGCTCATTCTGGAATTATTCCTCTGCAGAGCCAGGACTTTGCACTTTCTTTTGCCAAACTTCATGAGGTTCCTGTCAGCCCCTTCTCCAAGCCTGTCTGGATAGCAGTGCAATCATCAGCTGTATCAACTACTAGCCCCAATTCTGCATCTCCTACTGGTCGTCACTTCATTAATATTAATTCCTTAAGCAAAATACTGTTTAAATTCCACTGAAGGGCATTTTCTTCAGACCTCAGATAATTCATGCTGCCCTGGTTTAACAGCATCTTCTAATTTCAAGATCATTCCCTTACAAATACTAGTACTGAATCATATACATTATTTTAGGTATCAGTCACACCAAAACTGCTGACTGAGGCAAAAGTATCCCCACTCTTGCTCATTTTTTTGTACATGCCAGGATGCAAGCCTCAGTGCCATCGCCTCTCAGCGTTGTGCAGGAAGCTGATGTGCAGTTGCTTGTCCACTACAGACTTCTCAGAAGTGCTGCTTTCCAGGATACAGGCCCCCTTTCATAAGGCATGGCTTGCATTCCCTGTGCTCTGGCACACAACTCTGCCTTTTGCCGTATTAAAGACACGGCGTGTCTGTATGCGCCTACAGAGCAAGTTGTGAGAGCTCCATTATCATTTACTACTCTGCCAGCAACTACTATCAGTAAGTTTTTTTGTTTACTTCTGCAATAACGATGAAAGCACTCCACAGTATTGGGATTAGTGCAAATACTCACTGGAATCAATCAAAAGGACCCTTTTCATTCCACTTAGCCAATTTATTAAACCAATTTCATCTTGACAGTTACTTATGTCAATCAAAATGCTTTACAAAATTAAATGTATTTTCTATCAGTCTCATTCACATGTCAGACAGCTGTACCTTTGTTAACTCCTAGCTTTTGGCAGGAGAAGAAGGGTGAAGGTAGGAAGAGCTGGCTGTGGGATACTGCTGGTAAACATTTTTGGAAACACCACAGGCACTCTTTGCAGTGCTGTATACAGAAGAATTCCATCCTCATAATTGCACACTACTTCAAGCTCTACAGGAAGGTTTATTTCAAGACTATTGGCCATCCCAGGTATTCTGGAAGTTTTACAGGCACTGGCACTAGCCTGGAAAAGCAGAACGGTAGCAGAGGGATAAAAGAGACAACACCTGGATTGAAAGCAGAAATTTGTGCATCTATTCATGAGCGTTAATTTCTATTCATTGTAGCCTAAAGTTCAGAGAAAGTCCATTTGGCTTCTTGTACTGCAGCCTTCCCCCTCTTTCTGCTACCTGTCCTGCTGTATAACCGTGCAGCTATTAGAACTATCCCGTAGGCAATGGACAACTAAATGGGATTTTCCAGAAGCCTGGGGAAGTCTTTCAGTGGAATCTAGCATTAAAATACCACCTATTAAAGGCTGCACTACAAATTCCTTTCTTTAAATAACTTTGATGAGAGAAAAAATCCATCTACTCAATTCAGGCCTACGGATTCCTCCCCAAATGTACCTTAATCCATTCAGAAGATAAATGACCATATAGTTTAATTGTGCCTTCTTCACAGAAGCCATAACTTTCTCTCTTATGATCAGTACACCTCGATCCTCTTCATTTTCAAATGCAGTCCCAGCTATGAGTCATCTTTCCCTGCTCTCACAAACACTTTTCAGTCTCTCCTCTTCATCCTTTTCCTCTTGTTTTAGGAAAAGCTGTAGATAGGGTGAACTAAAATAGCAAGTTTCACAACTGGACATGAGACATCCTTAAATTTAGATCAAATAAGCCCTTCAAAAGTACACAAGAGCTTTCCATCCAGACAGTTTTATAAAAGCTACATATAATCATGGGAAGGAATAGGAATAAAAATAGCCTGTGGATGATGCCCTCTCTAAACAATATATGGATAGGAAGGAGGACAGCCTTGTTCTCTTAGAAGCAGGAGAAAAGGTAACTTGAGGCAGCCGTGGGAAGCCTCCACCAGCCTGCAGGCTTGCTAGATTGCTAAAAATGCTTAAGCATGATAGATTTCCATAGAAACCCTCATTTTCTACACTAATTGTTTTCCCAACCCTAATTCCAAACTATAATCAAACTGTAAAGCTAAGATTACCCCAGAAAACTTAACTATATCTCACTATCTGAGACTGCAATTTCTTATCCAACCTAAAGCAAAGACGGTCTTGCATAAAACCTGCTCTGCCACTCATCAGTTTGTCTTGGAAGTCTAAAATTCAAGAAAACACAAAAACCTGTTGTCTTGCCTTCACATCCATAACTCCTACCCTTTCAACAGGTGCCTGCTGATGACAGGAAGAGTCGTCTTACTCCCAACTTTCCTACCACGCTTTGCACTGGCAAGGAGCCCTCACGCACTCTGTCCTGACTTGGAACGAGTTCTGCAGCCTGGTCTTACGCTTTCCACCGCAAACTGGAAATTTCGTGTCCACTTCAGGTAAATACATTTTATTGAATTAAACACAAGAAGATAAATATGGCAGAGTTACAGTGCTCCTTGTGTAAAACACTGACTTCCAAGATAAACAGGAATGCTACACAGCTTTCGCATACTGCTATCCTGCAAGCATTTCAATGCACAATGGTGCTAAAGAAAGCATTGGGAGAAAGATGGAAATTTTGGCAGCTGCTGAGGGGAGAACTGAGGCTACTGGCAGAGGGCAGCACGTGTAAGGATTGCGAGATAAACACATCAGACCTTTCTCGCAAGTAATCAATAACAAAATAGTTACGTTTGAAGACAGACAACACATTAAAGCGAAAGTTTTATTTCACAGCCCTGTGAGTTACAGGCTGTCTCCAAAGTTATTTCCGCACTAGTTGAGTCCATAGTGGAGATTTACTTACAATAACAATGATACAACTTCTTTTAAGACAAAGCTGAACTTCAGCAGTATAATCTGGTCACAAAGGCAGAATTCGGCTGTAGCATGGAATAAGCAAGGCCCTGGATGCTCTCGCTGCCACGCAAGCTGGCTCCACCTCATCATTTGAGAGGCAGAAAGGAGACTTTGCTATAAGCACAGTCACAAAACTCAACCTTCCTTGACCAGCTTTACATGTGACTGGTATTCTTTACCACCCATCTGACCAGAAGCCCTATGAGCCTTCCCACCTTCATAAGCTACACTAAACAAGACCCTCGTCCACAGCTGCCACGGCTGTTGATTGTAAAAGCCATCCCAGTTGCTATTGTCAAGGATTCCGTGATATTTCACACAAGACCACAACTCCTTTACTTCCACCTATTAACAGATCAGTCATATTAAAGCCCTGTTAGGAGCTGTACCTGTCAGACTGTACCTGCCAGATCAGCACAGCCAGTCTTTCCCCTGGAGATACACCCTGATATCAGCAATTGCCAAGAAGCCAAGAAGGCCTTCAGTATTGCAAGCTTACTACACACAACTTCTAGGCACAAATTACATTTATATCTTCACCTACTTCAGTGCCAGCCATCAGACTGTAATTAAATTACACACAGCCTGGGAGCCTCTGTCAAGGACTGGAGGATGAGGTGCAAACAGCACTGAATAGATTCCCAGTTGAAGTAAATATGGCTTTCCTTCATGAACTGACAATGTTTTCAGCCATAGTTACTCCTCCATGACCACAAATCCACTACAGTGCCCCCAAGCATTTCAAAGCTGGAGACAGGGAGAGCGTGTGAGCTCCCTCCAGCCCTTGGGCACTGCCGGCCAAGCTGTGGCAGCTGCACACCCTGGGTAACCCAAGCAGTGAGTGGAGGCACAAAAGCTGCCTATTTCTTTGCACAGCCATCTGTTAGGGTTTTGTTCTGCACAGCTCCACTGGCTTCTAGGAGATGCTGAGGTCACACACACAGCAAGGCTCTTGGTCTGCTGCCACTCTAGGCGAGCGTCCCGTGCGTGGGGAGAGGGCATGGCTGGAGGCAGCTTCTGCCAGCCACCTCCACCCTAACCCCACAGCTGGCTGGGCCAGGGAGCTCCCTGTGCTGAAAATTAATCACTCAGCCAGTGTTAGCTTTCAGCTGGAGCAGTCACTGGTCAGACAAGCACAGAGAGGTACGAGGGCAGGCGCCAAAGCAGGGAGGGAGGGAGGACAGCATGACCCTATTTGTGGCAGCACCAACCTGGAATGCTGTAAGTTGACTGTGAAACCACATCCCCAAAGGGTGTCCCAGCACACTTCCAGGAAATCCCCTCTGTCATGGGAAGCACTTCTAGTAGCACAGACCTGGTTCCCAAACCATCCTTTCCTTCCTATCCCATGAGGCAATTATGGCTACTCTGCCTATGAGAGGATTAAATTTCATTTCCAAGAACGCGCAGATAGGAAACAGCAGGATATTTCAGTGTTCAAGACAGACAGACAGACATTCTCATGCTGCTGAACTGAATGACTACAGCATGTTGGTCTAGGGCACAATGGTGAGGACAATTGGGAAGACCTCTATTCCTCAATAACCTCATACAGAAACCCATCATGACTGAACTGATTTGCATTTCAATCCCTGCACGAAGCTAGTGACCACCTGAAGGATCTTGATACAGTATTTAATCATCTTCTCCATGTTACTGTCTTCAGAAATACCCAACAGTTTACCAAGCAGCACAACTGCTTAACAGCATGTGACTATTTAAAATGCTGAAAGCAAGTCTTATAGTATCTACCCAAAAAGAGTATGCTCAAAGTGTAACAAGGAAACTGGAACCATCAGTTGGTAACATTATCACTCTTTCCTCACAGCAGAAAACAAGGAGAAAAAAAGCTAATCAAATACTACCACCTTTCTTCCCCTCTGCTATTGCTTCTCCTAACATTGACCACATTTGTGGTTAAATGCAGGGAGTCAAACTTCCTATAAGTAGTGTTGTTATGGTTCCAGATTTCCACTGTGGTTCAGCTGTATCACAGCTCTGGAAAGGCAAACTGGCATGTGCTCAAACCACCACCTTCCCTTGTTAGGGTAAAAAAATTCCATATTGCGACTCTAAAAGGTTCTTTACCTGAATCACCTTGCTGGCCCGCCTTCTAAGATTAAAGATCTCAATAGTGAACTTAAAAAAACACTTCATTGAAATTGATATTCTGGATAAAAACGCATAGTGAAAATACTGATGCAATTTCAACATGCTACAGGAGATGCACATAGCTAGTTAAAATGTACCTTCCCATTAAGACAACACTTTTAATTCAAGGTTCTGGCTGGGAAGATCACTGCACCTGCTCCATGCTGGGGCTCATGCCCACGCAGTCATGGAGAGGCACTCAAAGATGATGTAGAGCAACAATGAGGACAAAAAGCATCATCTCTCAGGAAGAGGTGAAGTACTCATGCTGAAGGGGTTCAGCATCACTCTGCAGCAGAAGGAACAATACATTTTCATAAGATTTGAATTAACACTAACCAAAGAGACTGGGCTAAATCTGGACAAAGAATCTGACATCAGCTTTTCAGGAGGAAAGCAAACCATCCAGGACCCTTACAGGCAGGCAGGCTATTAGTAATCTTCTAGGCATGCCACACTTGCACTTTCAGTGGGAAAGCTGGGGTAGCTCTGGTGGGATCTTCATACCATTGCACTATCCTTCCCGATCTGTCGGCTTTTTCCATTTCAACAAGGTATTGCCATCCAACAAGTCAATAAGACAAGCTCAAGTATCTGATATTTTTAGCTAAATATACTATAGCATCTCACAGATGCCTCACTTTTCTCCATGCAAGGTCTGAAGGCAATTCCCCCACTTCTCTCTGGTGCTGGTTGAACAGAGTTTGGGACCTGCTCTCCACATGCTCAGGCAACTGAGCTTTTTAAACAGTTGGGAAAGCCACACTTCTCCACTTGAAATTAAGAAATTAGAACAGATATAATCCCTATCCAGTACAACTGGTGCTGCTGTCCCACCTTGGAGGAAGTAAGGAAGTGATTCGAAACTGGCATTGAGGCCATCAAAAGAGTGAAAGGGTAGTCAAAAACCCCCCAAAACTGCACAAATCTTAAGGGCAAAGAAAAATACTGAAATTCTAATCCTTTCTTACTGAAAACATCATGATAACTCCTGATTCACTTCAAAACAGAAAGACCTGATTTTGGCCTTAGAGAAAAGAGTTCATCTTAGTCTCTGCATTGCCGATGAAAACAATCACATTTTTACGTGCTCTCACTTATTGCTAAATTGATTATTCTCCAGGACTAGGAAAGAGAGAGAAAGGAGAGAGATTGTAATCACCCTTATAAAATTCCTCTAGGTGAAAGAAGTGAATGCATCTTACTTTTCCAAGCAACTCTCTTTCCTAATTCTGAAGCAAATAAATCACACTAAGGATAGTATCTTCAACATATGGCTCTGATAGGTGGATTTGCCTCCTTTTTTCCTTCTTTTTTCTTCTCCTCTAAATTAAACATGACATTCTCTGGAATTCCCTACACAAACCCTTTCACAGCAAAAGGGGTTTCTGTCCCCCTTAAAATACAAATACCACCAAAAAAAAATTCCTTTGTAACTACTAACTTAATTCTGCCCACAGAAGGCTGTACCTAAGTTTAATATCTAGCCAACTACACACAACCTGTTCACCACTGTTGCGTTCACTTCCCACATATTCAGCAAACACGATGCTACCAAGACGAGAATAGGGAAGGACTTCAGTGCGCCCAGACCAGCAGCAACATGAAGAGCATCTTTACAGATGAACAGGTCGTAACAACACTGGAGGCTGCCAAATGATCTTGCATCTTTCTTTGCCATCTCTCTTGTAAACACCTACAAAGCACATGGCTCCAAGTACAGAAACCCATGGAATGCGGTTTTATTTTGTCCTTTGCTTTTCCATGCACAAGACACCCCGCATTGCATGGTGTAGGCTTCAAATGCTCCCCTGTCTTTCTGCAGAGCAGCTGAAGCAGAGGGATGGGAAGGATGCTGCTAACCCCTAGATGTGGAAGAGGCTTTCCACAGGCACCCTGCAGGAAGGGGGAAACACCCCCTGAAGTTCCTCATTCCCCTGCCTGCAATCCAAGAAGGCAGTTGGTGACACTGTGTGGAAGACGATCACAGAGAAGTTTGCCAGTAGGAATGAAAGGGTATCGAGGATGCCAAAAGCAAAAGGTCTGCATTTTTCTTTATTTTTGGTAAGCAAAAATAAAACCAAGCAACACAAATATGACTAGCAATAGAAATCAGGAAGGAAATGCAAATGATTTTTTAGAAAGCGTGAATCAAAGTCATACCAAGAGCCACCTGAATGTTTCTCTATCATAGGCAATTTCTCATGTTCTTTTATGTCATCTTTGCAGTGTCAGTTTTCGAGAGAACAATTCTCAGCTCAGCACAACAGAACAGCAATACCAACGGCATGCACAACATTAGCATGTTATAAATAAACTGCTAATTTGAGGTGGGAAAAATCATCAAGGTAGTTGTTACGATTAAGAATCACAGAAAGAAAATGAGCAACTTGCTTATGCTTTCAGGACACTGTATTTTACAAAAAAAAAAAAAAAAAGCTTTTTCTAACCCCTAATTCCTGAGGGAAAGAAAGAATAAACCCAGTGAAATACCCACAGTTGAGACAAAGAAGCCAGTGAAAATGCTATTATAATTTTTAAAGCCCTCCCTGCACCCACCTCAAGTAGTAAGTTGTCTTTTTTACTGGCTCAAAGAATTTTGTGCTTAAGGGTATTACAGCCGGGTTGTGAAGTTTCAGCTTCCTCCCACCCGACTTGCAGTTTTACATAACTCCCCAGAGACACTTTTTGGTCACAGACACCACGCAGCTGAAAGCAAAAAAAAAAAACAACCCACCCAAAAAAGTACAAGGTGCAGAAGCATTATACAGCAATTCAGATCTGGGTTACTTAGAGCCACTCAATAAAACTCTTACCATGAAAAGTGAAACTTTATTCTGCTGAGCCGATGGCCAGGATTATTCGTGGCTGCGATAGCCCTGATCACCACCCTCCATCTGCCCCTTGTGGGGTTCCCTTCCCACCCTGTCCCCAAGTCTGCAAGGACAGATAACTCCCCGCCATGGCATGACTGCCACCTCGGGTATTATTTCTGTCCCGCTCCAGCACTGTCGCTCTGTCCCAGCATGACACTTACCAAGCATTGCTATAAAAATTTCTGCGAATATCTATGTTTTCCACAAGCAGAGATAATGGCCTCATTGCAATAACTTTGAAAAAAGCTCCAACAAGACAGCTTTCAGATATCACCACACAAAAGCCTTCTGTGAGAGCTGTAACCAACATCGATTCCTGCTATGCGAAGACATTAGACAAAGTGTGAACTAGCTTACTGTATGGGGACAAAAAACTGACTGTCAATGTGTGGGACCAATGCTGTCTAAAAACACAACGCTGGCAAGGCAAAACAGCATCAGCATATATACATGGTAATTGCCATTTAATTCTAGAATTAGCAGCACAAGAAAGCAAGTACTGAAGGCACTATTAGGTTACTAGCATCGCTCAAGACATTATAATTCCATACAACTGCATTTCTAATATCCCTGGTAGGAAAACGACTTTAAAAACTGCAGATGTTAAAAAACACCCAAGCAGAAGGTGAAGGAAAGCCCAGTTTCCATTACAGAAGCACTCAGAGAATGCAGCAAACCCTTCAAATCTGCCCCTTAAAGCATGCATTTTCCTACAGAATCATGGAATAGCTTGGGTTCAAAGACATCTTTAAAGGTCATCTAATCCAACCCCCCTGCAATGAGCACTAACATCTAACTAGATCAGGTTGCTCAGAGCCCCATCTAACCTAGCCTTGAATGTTCCGGGAATGGGTACCTATCACCTGTCTGAGCAACCTGTTTCAATGTTTCATTAGCCCTGCTGTAAAAACCATCTTATATCTACTCTAAATCCACATTCTTTTAGTTTAAAACCATTACCATAATCAAAGAAAAACCCAAGTTGGAACAGACCCATAGGATCACTGAGTCCAACTCCTGGCCCTGCAGAGGACAGCCCTGATAATCACATTATGTGCCTGACAGCATTGTTCAAAGGCTTCTTGAACTCCTCCAGGCTTGGTGCTGTGACCATTCCCCTTGAGAGCCTGTTCCAGTGCCCAGCCATCCTCTGGATGAAGACCATTTTCCTAATACCCAGTCTAAGCCATGGTAAACAGCCTGGGACACACAAACCACCATTCCACCTACGGTACAAGACAAAACCTTCTCTGTGCATCATTTTGTACTCTTTACATACTTATCTGCTTACACTCGGGTAGCATCTGAAAAGTCAGAAGCTCATTGTCTACCTCAGTGGACTGCACCAATATAATTGCTGGGCCAAGAGATAAGGTTTTTACTTCCAGACCTGAAATTTGCCAAATGACACTTCTTAAACTGAAGGTCTAGGAAGGACAGATGCTAACAAATCTACACGTCAGTTTGTTTCTGAAAACATTTTAAAGGCAAACTTGAAAGCTGAGTTTTCAGACAGCATAGTACACTCACCCCATGGAGAAGTATTTCACACTAAAATTACATCTGTAAAATGTGTAAAAAATATAAAATCCTACAGTGCATGTTCAGTAGCTTGCAAAAAAAAAAAAAGTATCTGCTACTGCACTCTAAATTTAGTATGGTTTTATAACTAACGGTAGAACCAAAATTAAGACAAAGTTATATTCAGAGAGAACCAGTAGAGTGGACCAATGAGCCTGACATGATATACACGAATTAGACTCTTGCAGTGCATGGTGTGCACCATTGAGTCCTAAACCAGGGACCTTTAATGTCACCTTAATTAACAAGGAAGGAAGTTTGCCAATGAGTTCCTTCACCCACTCCCCTTTTCTAGCACTAAATTATGCAATATGCAACAACCCTTGAACCAACAGCTGTACAACAAGCAAAAAAACCCAAACCAGAATAGCATGGTTAAGACGAGAATGTCTTTCAAGAAGTCCATTAATGAAAATTACTTCTAGAATCTATGCATACATAACCAACAGACATACCACAGCTCAGGGCAGGAATGCTGAAGCTGAAGCAGCGAAGGCTAAGCAAACATCTCTTGTAGTCCAGATTCCCAATACAACTTATTTTTTACCAAAAATAGCTCTTTACATGTTTTCTAAAGGTTTTCACAGATTTTTGCAAAACAACTAGTGGCTTTCAAGGTCTATGCGACAGGACTGTAAAATTTCATTGTAAAAATAAAGAAATTAAAGCTAAAATAATAGCAGCCTCTGCTTTTAACAGTGATTTGTCCATATAAAGCTCCAGATACCAATGACTCAACATCTGCATTACTGCAAGTGTGCATCACAGGAAACATTCCATATCTTCTGAAAAAATCAGGTTCTAAACCCTTGAAGTGAGGGACCTGAATATGCCACCAGCCTTCTGGGCCTGAATGCAGCCACATACAAGTTGGACGAATCTTGAAAGTAGCTGGATGTGATCAAATTAAGTCTCCCACCCAAAGAAAGCCACGAAACGGAATACTGGTTTTACTTTTGGAGTCAGGAATAAAGAAAAGCCTTATTTGCCCGCATAACTTAGCACACACAGAAGAGATGCCAGCTGATTCTGAGAAGGTGATCTTTAATGCCCCACTTTGCCTTCTTAGCTTAGTCCTAGGCCAAAGAGCTTGGACACAAAACACCTGAGAGCTGCAGGGCATGCATGTGCAGCAGTGACAGAGTTAGCATGTTAGTTTTCACACTGTCACAGGTCAGGTCAACCAGTGTCCACATTCATAAGTGGGACAGGAGATTCATGACACACACCATTAACCTTAGGCAAGCTCAGTTTGCAAACAACTACCAGCACATTCGCTAGGCATTCATGCATGTGTAAAAGGGATGCTAAAAGAACACACAACAGAGGCCATTTTCATTAAGCTCTGGCTTAACCAACACCTAGTCAAGCTCTTGCCTTCTCCCTTTACAGGGCTTGCAGATGCAAGTATTTACCACAGGCCATGTTGAAGTCACAAGGCATTAAGAACTCCATGAATGTGACTAAATCCAGCAGATAGCAGCAGCATCCAAGCAGACAGCATAGTACTTCAAGAGACGCCCATGCCAGGCATAGCACTTCCAAGTGTGGTTTTGGACCAACTTACTTGAGGAAAACAGAAGTTAAATAGTTCCTTTTTAAAGATGTGATAAATTGGGCAATTTTGCCAAGCCTGTCTTCAAACAGAACTGAAATTGAAACAGAATCCAAATACCTCACCAGCAGCACCTCCAGCACTGCAGCAGCCCCATCCCAGTGGCACGGGCAGCCTCCATACCCCTGCACACCACTTTCCCCAGGGAACACGATGGTGGTTTATTCTCCCCAGAATTACAAAGGTGTTTTGTGTGCAATCCTGGTCTTGAAAAATAATGCAGGAAGTGATTAACTCTGTTAGCCAAAACAAAAGCCTAAAGTCCAACTTAGTTATTTGTAAGGAGGAGAGTTACCTCCATATACACACACTCAGTGCTGCCAGCTGTAAATGAGATTATTTGCAGAGGCTATAAAACCTGGAGATCTAGTTACTCTAAGAGCTTTCCATCTGCTGAAGCCCCACACTGGGCTGGATCTTCGTTACCACCACTGGTACAAAAAACCCACTGGAACTGAAGTCAGAGTCTCCAACTCATCCTTAGCAGGGAGTTCCCCCACAAACCAGGACTCAAGCCTGTGCCACCTTCCCACCCCTGCACACCAGCACCAGGACCAGCCCTGCCACCAGAGCCATCAGCCAAGCAGATAGCTTTGGAAGTGAAGCCTGGAAGACACCATACTTGAAGATACCAAGAAAACCTCCTGTCCTCATTTCACATACACCAACCTCATTCTTGGTGGTCTGAACAGGAGGGATGGTCTGAACAGGAGGGATGGTCTGAATTTCCCTCCCACAACCACACCAAGCCCTACTGACGTGCACAGGACTGGATTCCAAAGAGGAATGATGCTACTTGACATTCCTTTTTGCATCTCATAACAAGCTATGCCCACAGCAGCCATGCCTACTCATCCCCTCTGCCTCACACCTCCCAATCCCCTCCCCAGGGCCAGGTTAAGAGCTCATGAAACAAGCTAGGTCTAAAAGGGTCTCTCTGTGAAGTGAGTTTACCACGTGTGCCAAACATCTTCCAAAGCTGCCAGTCCACAGATGTTTCACAAGTAAAAACTCACAATTACAGACACACTTGTTTTCACACCCATGTGGCTCCATTATAAAAGGACACCTTTATCTTTAAATTAATGGCTTTCATTGCAGGATAAATTAATTGTCTGACACTCTTCAGTGTGGAGAAGACATCTGAGGACATAAGATAATTTACCATGAACTATGCAGAGAAACCTATCACAAAATTATTTTTTCCTACCACAATATTTAGGATCACCCAAGAACACTATAGACAGCAAGTTCAAACTCAAAAAAAACCAAAAAAACAAAAAGCACGGCAAGAAACAAAGAAAATAGTTTGTTCCTTTCATACAATATAGTTAAATGATAGCTAGAACTTGTTGCTACCTAAGGTCAGAACTACAGCTAGATTCAAACAGGGATTACAAAAGTTACCAGCCACTGGTAGCTATAAAGCCCATTGTAACCCCTGACCAAGAAAGTGCTCTCTTGAAGCATGAAGGGCTTTCCTGTGCAAGCCTCCTTCCCTGTGTTCTTTCCTGAAACACTTGCCACAGTCATAGTCAGAGAAGTAGTGGGGGAACCCTTCATCTTGCAAAATATACAGCTGTTCCTAAATTCAAAGATTATTCCCCTTGTAAATGCTTACATATACTCACAGATGAGCACACAGTAAAAATTAACAGAACAGCACCAACATACCTGGCATAAAATGAGGGGAAACAAAATGCCCGTATTTGGTCAACCAGGTGGAGCATCCTCTACAGAAGAATAAAAAGGACATAAAGTGACCCCTACCAAGCTTTTGGTAAGCAGACTGGTGGTGCAAGGAAAATACATTCACAGAAAGAACAAGTAAGACCAACATGATAAAATGGAGGATTGCTGGGACAATTTAACACCTCTGCACCACTGCATGGGCGAGTTCCTGTCTCCTTCCTTCTTCTCACTCACCCCACCTTGGGCCCAAGATGCCTGCCAGACCTAGTGTTCGGACCCAGCTCTTCTACCTTATTAAAGCAGAAAAAACCCAACTTGTCAGCACAGCCAGATGTTCCCGAGGCACAGTAGCAGGGGAAGAACCCTGTCTGGCCATAGGCAGAGCAAAAGACATGATGTAGAAGAGACAGCGAGAGACAAGCAAGCCTACTCCTTCCAGCAACAGTGAAGCCTTTGAGAAGCTCAGCTGTTCATGGAACCCTGCCAAAAGCCCTTATCATCATGGGGCTACCATACTCAGGAGTTCTGGTACAGATGGAGCCACATCAGCACAGCTGGACTCTCCATGAGGATAGCGAAGCCAGCAGCAAGCTACAGCCCATAGGGTTTTACTAGGATGCCCACTTTTCACAAGATGTTTGTTGGCATGGTTAGGGCAATCATGATTTATACTCCTCTGAACTCGCCTCACAACAGCTGCACCCAATGGACCATGTGGTACTTCTTCATGTTCAGAAACATTGTGTTGCTGGAGGAGAGAGATTTGAACCAAAGAAAATCCCTTAAATGCTAGTCAAAAAGCAAAGGTCCCAGACTCATGCTAACATTCATTTCTAATACAAAATATCAGGCAAAGAAAACAGGTCTGAATATGAAAACACCTGTGTCTTCACACACAAACCTTTTCATTGCTACAAAATCAAGAACAACTATTAAGTTAACTGCCTGCTTCTTTATGTGACTTACATGTTCTTCTTCTGTACCTTAAATCCTTGTTCATTATTTATGTCTTATTTGGCTTGCTCCTTTACATAACACCTAGGAGAAAGACTGTGCCATTTTTACCCCATTTTTCTCCCTTTCCAGCTGCATCTTGCAGAGAAGAAGGGAGGAAGGAAGAGGTTCTTTCTAAACCACCACAAAAATGAGAGGTACTAAGTATTCAGCTTGGAAATGTAAATCCTCCTGCCCCCTTCTGAAGTATGCTGAACTAGCCTCTCCACAGCTCATGTCACCTAAAGGCCACAGGAGTTCTCTAAAGATATTGTTGTTAAGAGGATTTAGCCCCTTTTAAAAAGGACTTAACATGTGGGTGGTGTCTCCATTTAAACATTTTCTCATGGCTAAGAAAATGGCCCTCTTCTTAAAGGCTTATCTTTATAACCTAAAGACAGTAAGAAATTCTCTACTATTTGAATTAGAAACATTTTGAGCAGCTTGCTTTTATAGCAACCCCATTTCTGAGTACAGGGTAGTGCAAATGGCAGCGACTTTCTCACACCAAGAGAGAAGGCAACACCAGAGAGAATGCTTTTGGAGTACCTCATCAAACATTAATTTCTCCTGTATCCTCATGAGGATCCAAGTCGATGCACAAACTCACTGACACTAAAACAGCGTGGTGTCACAACTCCTGCGCCATATCCCTGGCCACCACTTTCCCTTGATGGTCCTTGGCACTTCCCACACCTGCCATTAGCTGGTTCAACCTGCTTGCCCAGCAGAAAACCTTTATTTATTTAGGTCAGGGTTAATTTTCCATCCTAGGAAGCCTGAGATTCCAGAAGAAAAAAGGCACCAGCCCCCAGCAGGGTGCAGGAGAGCATGGGAGGATGCAGGACCACCGGCCCTGTGCCACAGCACTGACCTTGTCTCCAGAGGCTCAGCGTCTCCCAAAGGGGTGCAAGCTGACGGCTGTTTTGCAAGGCTTAAATTCTTCATTACTGCTGGTGTTTAAGCCATAGCAGGGGTTCAGATCCACCTGGTAACACTTTCTATTAACTCCCCAGGAATCCCGCAAAAGCCCCTCAAGTTGAAAGGGCAGGCAGGCAGGGTCACAGCCTACCAGAGCCAGGGCTCTCCAGGGCATAAGGGCCCAGTTAGCAACCCTCAGCCACAGGAGCTGCCACGACAGGCGGCAACAGAGCAAGGAACTGGCTTTGGACACTATGGAGACACTTGCTTGGGACATGGAAGAGTGTGCAAATTCTCCTTAGTGTGGGGCTGGAGAGGCCTGTTGTTATGGACTAGGCCGCTTTTCAAGGCTTCTCCAGCAGTGTTACACGTACACAACCACAGATAAAATAACTAAAAAATTTCCAAGGGGAAGCAGCTTACTTGGGCTAAAGAACTTTTTGCATTTGCTCGTGTAGCTGAACACCTCCCTGCACAGCCTGAACTATATTGTTGTACTGACTCTCTCAGTCATATCATAGTTTATATTTGGAAGTGATGGGTGGGTTGCCAATGCAGTTACATCTGCAAGGCAAGAGTATTTTCATAATCCTAACCAGTGCAGGTGTGCTGGCCAAATTTTAGACTTACCTCTACAGTGTTTTGTATAGCAGGGCCTTGTTTCCAGCTGGGGGTCTCAGACTCCATCCACTACTTGCAACCCAATAATCAAGAGCTAAATTTATGTTGGTGCTACTTGCCTGAGCTACCCAGTGTTTTCCTCATTCCTTTCACCAGTCCCTAATATTAGTTTGCCAAAAATACTCTGCTAGGAACCAAGGGCAGAATATCCTCACCTCCTAGTCCCAGAAAATCCTCCATGACTTTTGAGGAAAGCTACCTGGAAGCCGCAGACCAGAAAGGGCTGGACAACATCCCTGCCAAGCAGTATGCGATGCAGAAAGACAAGGCAGAACACCAGGGAGCTTCAGCCTGACTTCCCAAAAGATGATTCTGCGGCAAACCAGCACAGCTCCAAGAAGGGCACTTACATGAGCACAGCTGTCAGGGCAGAGCAGGATGCAGAGTTCCTTTCCTGGTATGTGCCATGGACGGCTTATTGCCCTGGGAGGGTGCCAGCCAGTGGCTGTAGATATTGCTGGCCTGACCACTCTCTTCCTCCCCCATCCAACATCTCTCCTCAAACTTAATAAGGGCACTGAGGGTGTACAACTAACTCGTAACTTGTGTGAGGACTTCTTTGCAGGCAGAAGCCAAAATCACTTTCCCTTCTGCCAGGAGTTCTTCCCATTAGAGGTGAGCAGCATACAAAAAAAAAAAAAAGCACTAAAATCATAGATGAAGGTCTTACAGGAGTTCCTATGACATCAACATCCCTCCCACAAAGCCAAAAAAGCCTGTATAATTTTTCTCCCAGAATAATTGTGTAACATATGCTCCTCTTTGCATTCACTTACCACCACCTTCTAGGAGTCAATCTTCACATAGGACAGCCAAATATTTACAAAGTGGCCTGAAGTAGCCTGCTTGACACTGAGTGCCATTAGGATATGCTGAAGACCAAGAGCACCAAAAAAAAATCAATTCTTTTTTACAGCAAAGATGCTTATTTTAAAAGAAACAAAAAAAAACAAAAAAAAGCCTGGGATAGGATTTGATGAACCCTGAAACTTCCACCACTAGCTCAGCAACCAACACCTGCAAAAACCCACACAACAGGCAGCTCATGCCATCCTCACCGACCCCCCAGCTGCTCCCAAAGCTCTTCCAGAAGTATTTCAGAATTACAGCACCATCCCATACCTGGACCATCACTGACTAGATGCAGGGAAAAGGGGGCGGGGGGAAGGGGTGCTAAACCCCCTTTTGCCCTGGCAGGGGCGCACCGGGGCGAGAGATGGGAAGGAGTTTAGCAATCCCACGCCGCCGGGCAGGGGTCGTGGAGCCTGGGGGGGCAGGTGAGCTTCTCCCGACGTCCACGACCCCCGCGCGGCGCGGATGCCTCGCGCCCTCCCCCACTCTCCAACTTGGCGGAGCCCACGAGGGCCAAGCGCGCACCCGAAATCGGTGAAGACAAAGAAAACCCCACGAGTGGGGGAGGCGGAATTTTTTTTTTCCGGGGGGAGGACGTAAATTTTAAGGAGGGGGCATAAATTCTAAAGCGGGGGGAGAGGAGGGCCGGTGCTCGCCGCCGCCCCACGAGTCACTGACCTGCTGCAGGGGCATTTCGGAGAGCGGCGGGGGCCGGGGGCAGCCGGCCGGCGGTCGGGCTGTCCCAGGCCAGAGGAGGGAGG